>JACEFZ010027481.1:25000-142500 GCA_014155875.1 Cepaea nemoralis
GTCCTGTCTCTGTTGAGGTCATTTGTAAATTATCTATCTCATCTTAAAGCTGTTGACACACTGGTCTTCTTCTTCTCTATCTTCCCGTATATTTCTCTCCATAATTATCTTATCTGTACTTTCATGTCTATTTACAGGTACAGATTCTTTCATTGTCCTCATTGTTGTTTGTCTTAATTATCTTTCCTTCTGCAACACTGAGTTCTTGTTGGATAGATCGTCATAAGTTCTCCTTTCCTTCACATGAATTTTTAACTACACCCAACATACAATAAACAATTACACAGTACACAATAGAGGAAGTCATGAAAGCTCCCGCAGCCCTCAAAGTAATGGGCAGACAGATAAAAGGTCATTAATAGAAAATATAACAATTACAAACAAGTCGAAATGAAACAAGGTACACAGTGACACAGACAAGCTGTAAATATTTGATGGCTAAAAGGAGGGAGATACGAAGCTCGACAAGCAAGACGCCCCAGAGCGGTGACACAATGAACCAGGTTGTCATCCTGATGGCTCTCAGCATCTTTCCCTGGTACACGGGTCTCATCATCATCATGTTGCAGGTTGGTTTACAGAACGTCACGCTCACCACCAACAGTTTCTTGCTAGTTCTCCTGCCTCAAGCACCCTCATGTCCACAGTATCAGCAATGTCCCGTGTCCACACTCATGTCCACAGTATATGTCCACAGTATCAGCAATGTCCCGTGTCCACACTGATGTCCACAGTATCAGCAATGTCCTGTGTCCACCCTCATGTCCACAGTATCAGCAATGTCCTGTGTCCACCCTCATGTCCACAGTATCAGCAATGTCCTGTGTCCACCCTCATGTCCACAGTATCAGCAATGTCCCGTGTCCATACTCATGTCCACAGTATATGTCCACAGTATCAGCAATGTCCCGTGTCCACACTCATGTCCACAGTATCAGCAATGTCCTGTGTCCACCCTCATGTCCACAGTATCAGCAATGTCCTGTGTCCACCCTCATGTCCACAGTATCAGCAATGTCCTGTGTCCACCCTCATGTCCACAGTATCAGCAATGTCCTGTTTCCATATTCATGCTGGTTGACCCAGCCTCTTCTCCCCAGCCTCTTCTCCATGGGACCCCAGCCTCTTCTCCATGGGGCCCCAGCCTCTTCTCCCAGGAGTCCTGCCCCCAAGTACTGCTCTGTTCAACCCACTGAGATGTAGATTTCCCAGACATGATCCCGTTTATGAAAAAGTTTTCTTCGATTTTTAAATCTTATACAATGGTAATAATTCTTTTCTTCTTGGTCTACGATAGGGTGCTGCGTGGTCTCGAGGTATGGTGTCCGCCTCGAATGCTGGAGGTCCCGGGTTCAAGCTCCGGTGAGGACCGGAATATTTTCACGCGAACTTCTAGTAATAAAATTTCCCCTGGTTTCTGGGTAGTGAGATTGGACGCCCGTGTGTATTGTTGCGCACGTAAAAAATCCCTTGGCAGTTGGAAACCGAAAACGAGTAGCCTAACGGCGCTGCCCGGGCAAAATTTGGAGTTAAAAATCTACCCAAAATAGTTTACGCTACGGAGTTCGTGCACTTAGATGAGTTTCTCCAAACTCAGGTTTGAGCTAGGAGTAGAGCGGAGACCCGTGTGCCGTGATGTTGATCCATCGACTAAACTAAACTGGTTTACGATATCCTAGGAACATTTCTGTAACATTTAAGCTCACAATCCCCGATTTCCGTATTTAGTGATTGCGACATGGCCCACGACTCACGTCTGTTTGTTACCATTTTTCGTTTGTCTTAAAAGTCTGCACATAATTTCTTCGTTGATTAATTTCACTTAATTTCTTTGACTACCAGACCAGGTGAGAATGATTGTCTCAGCTTCTCTGCCTTGTCTCTGTACTGGATCACTAATGTGTACAAGTATCTGCTACAACGCAACTTGAACTTGACATTGTCCTTGTTCTTCCTGATCTTGACAGATCTGGCATCTTTCCTTCTGACCGTGACCAGACATCCAGTCAAATACCCGTCCATGTGCGTTCCCGACGTTCTGAAGGAAGCCACCCATTGCATGAACTACATACAGGTCACGGAACTCCCAAGGCAGTACGGGTGTGATGTTTTAGGTTTTCAACTATAACGGCTAATGGTATAACCGGGTCAACTGACAGTATGGATTTAAGTGAGGGGCCAGTCTATAATTTTAGGTGACTACTTTCCAGAGTTTGTGTTGTGTGAACTGTCTCTTTTTTTGGCTGTGTGCAGCTGACAAAGGGCCCTAACTAAAGCCAGGGAGTCACTATTCCAGTTCCTCACTTAAGCTAATGGATGTTGACTATCGAGCTCACAGGCGACTAACCCCCGCATCAATTCTCCCTCCGATTTAGTCCTTCACACAATGGTATCATAGTTATGACTCACTAAAGAATAACACCAACTTTACGTTCACAAGTAACAGATATGAGAGCAAGCTTGGTACTAGTAGTAGTAGTAGTAGTATTAGTAGTAGTAGTAGTAGTAGTAGTAGTAGTAGTAGTAGTAGTAGTAGTAGTAGTAGTAGTAGTAGTAGTAGTAGTAGTAGTAGTAGTAGCAGCAGCAGCAGCAGTATTAGTAGTAGTTTTATTAACAGCAACGTGTATTAATGGTTTCAGGAAATTTCACATTACACCAGCTTGCAACATTTGACAGTTAACATGCTACCTCTAGACTTATAGTGTCTTGTAGCTTTTTCCCTGCATCGTACATGTCCAATGTTCAAAGCCAAGATGTGCTCACTTTTCTGTCTCAAGCTTCATGGTGGTAGACCCCTGCTACTTCTTTCAGGAGCAATGTCTTTGATAATTGATCTTTGCAAACCTTGGTGGCGTTGAACAGGTTAAAGTATTCCAGTTTCTGAGACAAGATGCTATTTATAAGGCAGCTTCCTTCGATGTGTCAGGTATTGAGGAATGCCAGTATTTTCTTCTGCATGGTCTGCGATATTGTAAGCATCCTTTTGTAGTTTGTAAATGTTCAAACTCAAACTTTTAATACTGTGCAAGCTCTGCATTGTCATTGGCAGTCTTTGCCTCACTTCTTGTAAATAGTCCCAATTGTTTTTGATTATGCTCACTAGACATTCAAAGTTTGAGCCATTTCCAATTTGTTTATTGTTTACTGTGATGTTTGTTCGACACGTATGTCATATTTGTGTGTTCTTTAAAAGTTCAGAAATAGGTTTTGATCTCCACAGTGTCTTTTGACAGAGAGTAGTAACTCTTCTAATCCGTCAGTACAATTTGAGAGGAAGACAGTGTCATCTGCGTATTTAAGTTCTTGAACTGAAAATTTAATAATTATGAATAGAATAGCAAAGACACACATATTTAGCTGCATCTCGTCTGGAGATACTGCACAATTCACACAACATAAACTAAAGCAGTGAGACAAGTCCTTCAAGCTGAAATATACAACATAGATATTCCCACATTGTGAATGGATCAAAATAGTCGCTGACCTTATTACGTTCGTTCGTTCGTTACTCACATTTTGAAGTTTCTCATTACATCTTATATATATATAAGAATACGATATTATGGTTTTTTTTAAAAGCATTTTAAAATATAATCATTTCCAGTTCTGTGTTTGTGTTCGTGTGTGAGAGAATGATTTCAAATCGATCTTGTTTATGGAGATTACTGCGTTAAATATTGCAAAAGATGCACTACAATACACATACATCATGCACTTCGACTTTATCTGGAGTAAAAGTACTTCTTACATTTACAGATATATATATATATGATGCACAGGTATAGGGGGAGAATGCAGTCCTGATTTACTTCCAAGGACATTTATTAAAATGTCCAGACTGCTTGAAGCATGATTATCTTGGGAAAATACAGCGATGATTTCTCTTTGCCTTCCGCCGGTTTGTGTATGGTTGACTTCACAAGCCTTTGTCAAAAGAGATGGACCCTTCAAGGTAACAGGAAAGTGGGGAGGGGGAAGGATTATGTATGGCGCCTCTTACCCGCCGAATGCCACGTCATATAGTTTTGAGGTATTTTATAGAGCTAGCTGCCCCACCGCCGGTCTCTCTGGCTGTGGGGTTACAACACTTTCTCTCTGTAATCCCGTTTATCACGCAGAGTCTCGTAGCGGAGCGAGAGCTGAGGCGGTTCGACCCCCGCTCGTGACTTGCGGGATACTGAGCCGGCCGCTCAGAAAGCAATGGCAAACTACTGAGCGTAATCTTGCCAAGAGATCAACATACAGCTGAAAGATGCTGCTGTTGACAGCTAAGTCCTGTAAAGGATATGCTAAAAAAAAAAAAGCTGCCCCACCAACCCCTCTCAATGGACCACCGCCTATGTTGGTCCACGGCTGCTTATTCGGACATTTCGCAACTAACATCTTGACTAATGTTTGTAGGTGGCATCTGTTAATCTCGCCAGAATGATTCTAATTCTTTCCAATTAACTGACAATAAACATGACTACTATATATGTTTAGCACTCTTGCGGGTCATCTTTCCTTGGCAACTTCACCAGACATCCTTTTCTTTGCTGACACCCTCCCCCCCCCCCCTCCCAAACTCCAAGAATATGTGCAGTAATTCAGTTGAGGCGTTTATAGTGGCTTTAACGGCTGCTGCTGGGATACCATCTAACCCAGCAACTTTTCTATCCCTCAGAAGTTTTAAAGCTTTCTAAAATATCTTCTTTAGATGATTTCTTACAGTTGATATCCAACTTCACTTCTGCAGTCTAGGTATATAGAAGATCTTTTAGGAATCGTCTGATTCTTTGTTTTGCTTTTGTTGGTGTATTTTCTATATCTTTAAAATGCTTATACCATTGCGGTTATTGCTTAAGGTTAACCTATTACGTATTATAGAATGAAATAATGTATGACAGGCGAAAAATAAGAAGGGCAGAATATTTGACGTGCACGTGCCCAATTCTCAATCCTTTGGAAATAAAGTTCGTTCTTTCATTTTCTCTCTTTCTGTTTCTCTACCTTCCTCTTTCTCTGTCTGTCCCTCTCGCCTGCGTGCCTGATAACATTGTACACAATAGATAATTAATGTGCGAAAGATGAATGGTAGGAAGGGTCGAAAGTAGGACAGGCCTAGATGCCTATTTTGTGACACTTTGAAAATAAAGTTGTTCGTTCGTTATCTCTCTCTCTCTTTCTCTCTCTTTCTCTCTCTTTCTCTTTCACTCCTCTCTCTCTCTCTCTCTCTCTCTCTCTCTCTCTCTCTCTCTCTCTCTCTCTCTCTCTCTCTCGCTGTATCTGTCTGTCTGCATGTCTTTATCTATCTTTATCTCCCTGTTCCTCTCTCACTCTCACTTTTAATCAACGTTAATGTTTAATGTCGATCTCTCTTACCACAATCACAGATTCTAACAACACACACTTTACGATTATCAATTTAGAACCTCTAAACAAACCCTTCCCAAACTCCCATTTCCTATTTCCCATTTCTACAGCCGCCTTATCTCTTCGCGCTAGACACCCGAAGAAGCCTTTCTCAGCTCACACCACTTCCAGTCCTGTCTGTCATCATTACCCACATGGCTTGAATGACCCGTTTCTCCGCAATGACCTCAGACCGCTACCAATGGACATCTGGTTTATTTAAGTGAGACATGAATGTTTATTTAGCCCAATAGAAAAATAAAATCCCGGAACCTGCTGTGGTGGTGTGAAGTGCTAGAACACATTTTAAGGCCTGAGTGTCTGGAGGTAAAGGTTGCCAGGACTTTCCTCGCGTAGCGGACGGCGAGTGAGGGCATCGAACCCTCGTCTCAACGGCACATATGCCATTGTTAGCGTACTGTCTTAGACATTACACCAACGAGCTCGCTAATTTAACTAAATAGCCAGCAAGGTATTTATATTGTCTCGGTGGGATCTTTCTGCGGGGTATCAACATTGCGCCATTGTTAGCGTTTGAGTTGAAGTAGAGTGATGGCCAGTGATCTCGCCCACCGCCCGAGTGACTGGGTTCAAATAGCCCTCTTGGTGAGATCTTGTCACGATCAGTTTCGCTACACATATACATTTATATTTTACAACGCTTAGAGGAAAGGCGAGATGCACATATAATCAGATTGCTACTGGTACTATTGGGATTGGAACTCTTCGCTGGCTTCTGAGGATGGGGACGGAGCGCTTATGGGAATGCCCCGAATGCTGTGATGTCGGTTCTTAAATCAATCAATCAATCAATCAATCAGTCAGTCAATCAATCAATCAATCAATCATACATTTATGGACTTTCAGAAAGTAGCGTTGGGAACAGCTGTAGCGCAGTGGATAGCGCACTTGTCAGCCGACCCAGTGGTCAAGTGTATAAACCCTCACCGAGGCGGGAATTTCTCTCACTGACTTGGGCGTTTCGGGTCGATCCAGCTGTAATAGTTACCGCATCACCTGGCGGACGTTGAGCGTCCTAAAACTATAGGGCTAGCACCATACACCCACTTCGTCTCATGATGATTGGGACGCGTGTGTGTGTGCGTGTGTGTGTGCATTTTTACAAATCCTGCCCCGTGGTGAAAGGCTTACTGACGCAGTTCGTAATCCCGCCTACCTCGTTCGAAAACACAACTGTCGGCGATTTGGCAGCAGACCGCCTTGCGTTGGATTTTTTATACAACGGTATGGGTGCCGGTCGTTCAGAAAGCAATGGCAAACTACTGAACGTAAACTTGCCAAGAGATCACAAACAGCCAAAAAATTATGGGGTTGACTGCGACGTCCTGTAAAAGAAATGCAAAAACTGTTGTTGTTGTTGTTGTTGTTGTTGTTGTTGCTGTTGTATGTACATTTACAGCGTTGTATTTTTGGAAAGCCATGAAACTAAATCCTGTTGTGAGTGATGGCATTTTAAACCTTCTTCAGAATAAACTGCCGACTCAGTAAGCGATACTAATTCCCAATATGCCCAAGTGGTTCCATGCCATGTGTTTAGTTCACAATGTTATGTTCTGCATTAACAAAGTACATTACTATATATACTTCACCAAATGACACTGCCAGCCACTCACACCTACCCTCACGGAATCATCGGTTCCCAAACTTCAAGTGAAATTACCGTGGGGAGAACAGAGTGTCCCCAATCGAACAATACCTGTGACAATGTGGTTTAATTGCTTCAGCTCAAGTATTGTTCATTTAATTACTTCATGTGATATATAACTATACAGTATGCATCTGGCGAAATATACCAGTCAATAAATCGTTTTACATATTGTGTGTAGCCTCTGTGTCTACATTTCTATACCAGGTTTGTCCCCCTTTCAGGAGTATTTTCCCAGACGAATTTGATTTTTGAAGTAATTCTCTAAATATGAACTGTACTGTCAAAGCCACTTCATTCTATAACGAGTTTACATTCCCCAGCCTGGATATGACGCCCGAGCCAGGTGGCGGACGTGTGCACGACATGTTTTCAGCTGTGTAAGCAATGCCTTGCTTGTCTGCTCACACCCGTTCCATGTTCGAAATTGTTCTGAAGTTGTAATATAAACAGCGGTTTTTAATATTATGGTTTTTTTTTAAAGCATTTTAAAATAAAATCATTTCCAGTTCTGTGTTTGTGTTCTTGTGTGAGAGAATGATTTCAAATCGATCTTGTTTATGGAGATTTCTGCATTAAATATTGCAATAGATGCACTACAATACACATACAGCATGCACTTCGACTTTATCTCGAGTAAAAGTACTTCTTACATTTAAAGAGATATTAAGAGGCCAACGTGATCGAAAAAAGTAAAGCCTCGCACTTAAACTTCCGGTGCGCTTATGGCGGGATAGCGGAATCAAGCCATATACCATTCAGCTGGATTTGAATGTTAACTTTCTCGTCCTTAACTTGGGCTCGTAAATTACAAGTACCTCAGAAGTCGGAGAAGGTTCGCGTGATAGCGAGAGACACTACTAGAGGAAGCTGGCCCACACTCAGAAATCAGTCAAGACTTCTCCCTAGTAGAAGCAACTACAGTACAAGTAGCTGCGTCAGTTCAAAGCGAGGGAGATCTTGTGGACGAAAAAGAAGAAAATACTGGCAGTCTACAAAATCGAAACAGTGAGGACAACTTTGTTTATTTTTCAAAAAAAAAAAAAAGCATAAGATCTCAGAAACTGAAATACTTTGGCCATTTTAAACATCGCAGTAGCTTGGGGGAGAATAGTGATGGAAGGCGATGGATCCTGAAAGGAGAGACAGGGTTAGGTACTACGGTTATGTTTGCCGTATTTTACCGGAGATATTGTTGCGTTAATTTTCGGTTTCTTGTTTTTGTGTCTCAGATTTAAGGATATATAGAGTACTCGTGACGTCCTCGTGACGTCCTCGATTATTTTAAGATCGTATTAAAAGAGAAACCGATTATGGAGTATTGTAGTTCCCTCCATTGTTTACAAATCTATACATCTTGGCTTCTCAAATGTTTCTTCTAACGGAGATAAAGATATTGTCTTTTAAAGACGTAATTAGACTCGTAAATTCCGTTTTATATAGACTTTGGGCATGGATATAGTATGAATAATTAAATTGAGCATCCATTTGTAAGCGTACTGTGAAATTTTCGACTATATAGGTCGTAGTGTAATTGAGCACAAAACATTAGGCCTCATCATTGATAGAAACCTAACCTTTAATACTCACGTTCAAGCGCTCACTAAACAAACAGCGAAAAAAGTCTACCAACTCGCCAAAATTAAAAATGTCCTTGATGAGGACACAAGGAACATATTCTATACTTGTCACATACGGACATATTTTGACTACTTCCCTACAATCTGGGACGGTTGTTTCAATTCAAGCACCAAGCGACTTTACTCACTCCTGAAACGGGCCATGAGTTTAATTTATAGCAAACATTAAACTGACAATCTTATCCTGCATAAACGCCTTCAGTTACTACCACTCTGCAAACGCCTGCTTTTCAATAAGGCCAAACTAATTCACAAAATCCAACATCGGAATGCCCCAAATTACTTTTGGCCATTGTTTGAATATAATGATAGACACAGTAAACGATTAAATATATTACACATTCCGAAGCCTAGGATAGACTTATACAAAACAGGCTTAACGTACTCTGCAGCTCAGCTGTGGAACAATCATCCACAAGAAATCAAAGACATCACCAATCCCTATACATATAATCGCAAATTATTCTAACACTGTCTCAGTACGGATTACCTTCCCCCTTAATAATAGAAATAATAATAATAATAAAACCCTAGTATAACAGCCAGTCCCCTTTTAGTAGGTCAGTATATTCTACATAGCTAATAACAAGTGCCACGCCATTATTTAATATTACTGAGTCGTGTAGTATTGATTTTTCATTTTACCCATGCCTCTATAATGCATATCTTTTATATTTTTGCTGTTTACAGTTAGCCTTGAATGATGTGTGAATGATATAGTGAAAGAGAGTGATAAAAGGGCAGAATGTTAGACGGGTTCTTAACCCTTTGAAAATAAAGTTTGTTTGTTTGTTTGTAGGTAACACTCCAAACTGAAATAATAAAGATTGCATGCTAAGATGCTGTAATGGGATATTTCAATGGCGGGAAATAGCAGTTTTCCGTGTCAATACAGTGATGATCATTTAAAATTCTTATGGACTATTCAGAGCGATGGCAATGATAATGAATGCATGTTTGCATTCAAAACCCATTGTAGTATTTGTGTTTCAATTGTCATCACACTACATTGGCGATAACATATACATTTGAGTACTTTTTTTTTACCACGACTTCCCTCAGAATCTACTTGCGCCGGAAAACAGCAGACATGGCATGTAGACTGACGTCATCACAGCGTATATATCATATATCTATGGGTGTGAGTGTATATATATATATATATATATATATATATATATATATATATATATATATATATATATATATATATATAATATATATATATATTATATATATATATATATATATATATTCATTCATTCAGTAGCATGTCCTTTGCAGAACCTCGCTCCCATAACAACCTTCCGGAAAACCTCTCGATCATAAGCAAGATGTCCCGCGTCTGATACACCCATCTGGAGATCATCCGCCACATCCTGCACCCATCTTCTCTTTGGCCTTCCTCTTCCTCTCTTCCCAGGCATATACCCCTCCATTATTGTTCTCTCCAAACTTTCGTGACGTTTCAAATATATATATATATCTTCATTCATTCATTCAGTAGCATGTCCTTTGCAGAACATCGCTCCCATAACAACCTTCCGGAAAACCTCTCGATCATAAGCAAGATGTCCCGCGTCTGATACACCCATCTGGAGATCATCCGCCACATCCTGCACCCATCTTCTCTTTGGCCTTCCTCTTCCTCTCTTCCCAGGCATATACCCCTCCATTATTGTTCTCTCCAAACTTTCGTGACGTTTCAAGTGACCAAAATATTTCAATGTTCTTTGTTTTATCGTCTTTAATAGCCAACCTTCTTCAATATTCAACTCTTGAAGTATGGATGCATTTGTTCTTTTCTTTACCCAAGATATTTTTAGAACTCGTCTTTAACATTTATATTCAAAGGCGTTTATGCGCTGTTCAGCTTGTTTAGTAAGTGTTGTCGTGTCCTCCTTTAAAGTGTCGTCCCTGGAGTGAGGAGATCCGACACCCACATTATAATATTATTTTTTTTTCCCCTCAATATTCTGGAGAATCCACCAGCTTCCGTCCAACACACTCCATCAGCCTATGGACACCTTTTCCTATCACTCTCACACTGTCGTACTATGCCCCCTTCTCATACTTCCCCAACGCAACATACTCAACAACTCTTACTTCTAGAAATTAATACAGATTAATTTATTAAAATAAAAGTGTAACGTGTATGAGACGTGTATGCGAAGAAAATGTGTGACGTGTTCTATACAGTGTAGAGAATCTGACTCTCAGACATCAGCTCAGTCCGCTGATCACAGCAAAGATAGACCACAGCACGTTACGTCAGAACAAGTACGTCTCACCCGTTGCCGGAACCATCCTGCCGGATACTGCTTTGCTTCTGTAGACCTCTGGTAATCCCATTTCATGAACATGAGAAATAGACACCGGTGGTATGAACAGTTACTTATGGACCGGATTCACTCTACACAATGTCCGTTCCTAATGTTCTCTAACCAACTGCACAAGTTCTTTTCTAGTGTTTACACAGTTAGTAAAGTTAAGTGTTAGTCGACAGATCATCCTCGTTGCACATCGAACCATTCAGTCCGCAAGTGCTAATTACTAATGTTAATTGTTACTGTACTAACACTAGTTACTCTTAACCGGTTCTCGGTTCGTTACCACTGTTTAATGCTGTATGGTGCAACTGTAATCTTCACTATGTTGGGTGAATCAACCTCCCTCTAGCTTTTAATCACGTCTGTAAGCAATCTTTATTGATTGCCGAACTGGTGTTCTTCAGACTGGGATTTTCTTCCTTCCCAAAACTTTATTGAGCTTCCTTGGATCTGGTAGGGAACCATAAATGGCACCACTGCAGTCCTATCAATCATATCTACATCTGCCATTATAGGCACGTGTAAAATTAAGTCACTAATTAACACACGGTAGATATTATTTCCACTAAGCGCTGCCGTGCCCTGGCACTCTGACTAAAGCATAATTTCAAGTCCTCCCTAGCTGGTCACAACTAGAGTTTATATGGCAAACTACCAAAGTTGTCCACGTGACTTTATCCTCTTCTCCCCCACACAGGTGTTATTTGGACATATCAACCATTTGCAAGGATCTATTTTTCCGGGCTTAAATCCTGTCAAAGTTGTCAGTAATTGTTAAGATTCTCAAAACAAGCCAGCGAATTTTATGACGACTTCCAACAAACAGTTGCAAATAACCCCGTCAAACTCTTCATGTTCCGGAAACCAAGAATTGACATATGTACTGTTTTCTCCCTACTAAGTACTTCCGTTTTACATCTGCCATTGTGATCTCACGGCTTCCATCTGCATTCAAATGTTGACAAACTTGTCAATCTTCTGTTCCGTGGTGACAATATATGTGATTCTAACTGGTAATGAACTGCCAACTCGGTGTATCCCTTCCTTCTCACTCAACACCCAATGTGTAGATGGGCTGACCCCACTGCTTCCATTTACATTCAAATGTAGACAAACTAATCAAGGCGATGCCAGGACCTGTCACCATCAACACCGACCGTTCCAAATCCGTTATAGATGTACACGTGCAGCTACAAATATTGTCCTGAGATTTTGACATCCGCGGTGTTTTTCCAGTTAGTAAAATAATGGTGCTGAAAATACACGCCAAGCAAACGTCGGGAATATTTATCTGTTTAACTCATGGCAATCTCGCGACATAGGCCCCCCCCTTAAGAGAGTAGTCCATCTCACTCTCCTCCACCATGAGTTAAATCCAGATAATTCATTCCTCTTCTTCAGGAGCTGGGTGTCTTGACAAGAAATCCGCTCCAACATTTTCCTTCCCAGGAATGTACTCTACTGTGAAATTATACGGTTGAAGTAACAACGACCACCGCATCAAACGTGCGTTGAGCTTCTGAGAAGTAGCCAGGAACATCAGGGGCTGATGATCCGACTGAACCCGAAACTTAACTCCATACAAATATGGCTGAAATTTTTGCACTGCCCATACGAGGGACAAGCATTCTCTCTCGACGGTTGAATAATTCCTCTCCGCCGGTAGAAGTTTCTTACTTGCGTATGCCTACAGGTTTCAAAACCGAAGCATCGTCTTTTCCTTCCTGTAACAAAGCGGCTCCAATTCCAATCGCACTCGCATCCTGTTCTCAACACAAATTGTTTGGAAAGGTCAGGGAGCTGTAATACAGGTTTGCTGACCAAGGCCTCCTTTAACTGACTATAGGCATTCTCACATTCTGGTGTCCAAATGATTTGATCCGGTAATCCCTTTTTCAAGGTTTCGGTCAACGGAGCTCCCAGTTCAGTGAAATGTGGGATAAATTTGTGGTAGAACCCACACAACGAGAGAAAAGATCGCACATCCTTCTTCGTTTTTGGCCTTGGTGCATTTCTGATTTTCTCCAGGTTCTTCTCTTCTGGGACAATGTGTCCTGGAGTGATGGTGTGACCTAGAAATTCCAGAGTCTGGTAACCAATCATGCACTTGGTTGGACGAGCAGTAAGCCCTGCTTCCTTGAGTCTATTAAACACTCTCTCCAAGGATTGTAAGTGGTCATCCAAGGCTGTCACTGGAAATCAGAATATCATCCATGAATGAGATGATGGACGGATCCTGTAACGGATCTAGTAAAGTCCTCATCATGCGTGTAAACACACTAGGTGCATTGCTGAGTCCAAAGGGCATGACCTTGAATTCGTAGTGTCCACTGGGTGTACTGAAAGCTAACAGTGGTCGAATCTCCGGTTTGACTGGTATCTGATAGTACCCCCGACTCAGATCCACCTTTGAAAAGTACCGAGCCTTATGGAGCCTAGCGAATAGCTGAGTTGGATTCGGCAAAGGTTCCACCTGAAACTGTGTATGACTGTTCAGGCAGTCGGTAATCTATACACAACCTGTGTTCTCCACTTGGTTTGCGTAACAAAACTACCCCCGCATTGTATGGGGATGTGGATGGTGCAATCACGTCATCCTCCAGCAGTTTTTTTATTTCCTCCTCCAGGGCCTTTTCTTTAGAGAATGGCACTGGGTAAACCTTTTGGCGAACAGGCTCCTGTGTGGTCAAAGTCATCTCGAACTCCACCAACCTCGTTCGTCCTGGTTTATCAGTCAGTATCTCCTTATGAGACTTGAGAACCTGGGTTATCCTTTCCCTCTCCTGGGAGGTCAGATCAGGGTTCACTTGCACATCCCTATAGGTTTCCTGGTGTACCAAGGGATATTCCCTGCCCTCGCTGGTTCCCACTTCTGTCTCCACTGCAACTGCCATTGCCATGAGGTGAGCTGCCTTGTCTCCGGGTCTCTCTTCGTATTTCCGCAAGAGATTGATATGGAAAATCTTCGACTTTCCCCGGATCCGGATCTGATAGTTGGTTCTGGATATCACCCTTTCCACGGGAAATGGTCCTTGCCAACCTATCTCCAGTTTGTTGTTTCCCGTTGGGAGTAGCAACAAGACTTTATCTCCCACCTCTAGAGATCTTTCTTTAGACCTACGGTTGTAGTAAGCCGCATGTCTTTTCCTGGCCTTTTCAAGTTTTGATTTGCCAGAGTCCATCCCTTGTGGAGTTTTTCTTTCAGTTCCTCCACGTATTTGTAGGATGAGATCACTTCTTCTGACGTCCCCTCTTCAGTCCAACTCCTCAACATGGCTTCCAACGGTCCTTTGATTGGACGACCAAACAGCAACGTAGCGGGTGGTAGTCCTGTTGAGCCATGAGGAACTTCCGATAGGCAAAAGTGCTGCTGGGATATATTCATCCCACCTATCAGGTTTTTCCTGCGCTAATTTCCTGAGCATTGTCATCAACGTGCCGTTGAAACGCTCCACTTGTCCATTGGCTTGAGGGTGGTAAGGGCTGGTATGTATGTGGTTAGAGTGAAACACCCTAAATACCTCCTCCATGAGTTTTCCACAAAACTGAGATCCATTGTCCGTCAGAATTTGATCCGGAAAGCCTAATCTGGTAAAGGCCTCCATCAGTGCGTCCGCCACTCTTTTCGAGTCAATCGTGGTCAACGGTATAGCCTCACCCCACATTGTACAGCAATCCACCATTGTAAGTATATACATGTTCCTCTTCCTAGTCCTGGGAAGTGGACCCACGATATCGATGGCTACCCTCTCGAAAGGAGAGTTCATGATGGGCATCTCACCCAACATCACCGGTGCTGTCCAGTGTTTCGGTGCCACCCTCTGGCACTCAGGGCATGACTTCACATACCGACGCACATCATCTGTCATTCCCGGCCAATAGTAGTGGCAGGAAATCCGCTGCATGGTGGCGGCAATACCCATGTGTCCACTAAAGGAGATGGTATGCCCCATATGAAGAATCTGGGACCGATGAGCTTTTGGGACGACCAACTGACCGTATAGGTTGTCTCCCCTTCCTGCTCTCCTGTAGAGTATCCTATTCTTCATGTAGTACTGCCCCCGTCCTGGTGGATCAGCACTTTTCTGCAGCTTTTTGTAGCAAGGACGTAAAGTATCATCCTCACTCTGGGCAGTTCGTAGCTCCCCCGGCATTGGGTTAGTCACAATTGCGTCTGCCTCTTCCGTTTTCGCCTGAGAGCGAGTCTGCATTGCTCCCATATGAATAGGCTCCCTGGGCATTCCCAGAAAGACATACCGGCAACCTAGGATGACTGGAAAAATGGGATCGGTCAATACAGCGGCCTTGATGGTGCCGGTGACGTACCTTGACCGAATCTCCACATTAGCAATGGGCAACTTCATGGTTACAGCACTCTTCTGTGCAGGCTGTATATCCAATGTTTCACCTGTGAATTGTTCTGGATGTACTAGATCCGCAGAAATCACGGCCTCCCCGTCCAGTCCTGTGTCGTATAAACACTCCACTTGACGACCGTTAACCTCTACCAATTCCACTACAGGTGGTTTTTCCTGGTCTGGAGTCTCTTCCTCGGTCTCGACCTGTTCGGTGGGCTCCACCTTAGGTTTCCCTGAGCACACGACGAATTGAGTGTCTCCTGACTTTCCCCTGCAGTCAATAGCATTGTGCGTGTTTGACTTGCATTCGTTGCACCATTTCCCTGTCCTAGATTTTCTATTGTCGGACTTGAATGAGCTCTCCTGGTGGCGAGCTTCCTTGTTGACCTTGGCATTTTCCGTGACAACCTCCTTGGAAGTCACTTGACATGCTGCAAAATGAGGGTTCTTAGCCTTCGATTTGCAGTCCCTCGTATTGTGAGAGGGTGACTTACAAATTGAACACCACTTCTCCGACCACGGTCGTTTAGGTGTAGAGCTTGAAGTGCTCTTGCTTCCCTCCTTCTTCTTCTCTGAATTATCCTCTGATTTTTGCACATAAGGTTCCCACTTTTTTGTTCCTGAGTTTTTGGCTTTCTTCTTGTCATGTTTCTCTTGACTTTTGGTGTTGGTGGAAAGGTTTTCCCCTGCCTCCCCATGTACCTCGACGAACCGTTCTGCTAATTTATTCACGAGGTCAATACGTTCCGCTCCTTGTTCTCCCAGGAACGTCCTGAGAGGTTTAGACATTTGCTTCTTCAGCTGGTCGACCACCATGAGCTCTTCCAGACTCTCATAGTCATGTGCGAACCCAGCCAAATCCATCCACTTATGGAGATAAGATTTAAGACGCAAACTGTAGGCGGCAAACAACTCTCCCGGTTCTCGTTTCGCTGCTCGAAATTTTTTCCGGTAGGTATGCGATGTAACCTCGAATCGTTTCAGCAGAGCCGTCTTTAATTCATCATAATTGTTCTCATGTCCTGGTGGCAGGCGAGTATAAACCTCGTATCCTGTCCCGCGTAATCCCTGGGATAGCTTAAGATTCCATTTGTTACGCTCCAGACCCATAGCAACTGACATAGCCTCGAAGCGTTGAAGGTATTGGTCAATCTTCTCTTTAGTCCTCCTCGTAGACCGCTAAAGGAAACTTCATAGCATGGTACCCATGTCCACCTACTGGTGTTGATCCTGGGATGGAGGAACCTCCAACTGCTCCCTCAGTTTCTCCATTAGATTGACTCTTCAACTCGAGTTCCCTCATCCGGTACTCGTGCTCCCTTTTCTGTGCTTCCTGTTCAGCTTCTAATTTCCTAGCTGCTTGCTCAGCTTCAAATTTCCTAGCTGCTTGTTCCAACTCCATCCTTCTCAATTCCAGCTCGGCCTTTCGATCATCCCTTTCTGCTTGACGATACTCTCTCTCCACTTCCTGTATGTAATCCGTTAGAGCAGACCCAGCCAATCCCATTTCTTCCCCCTTGCCTTTAATTCTAACGTG
This sequence comes from Cepaea nemoralis, assembly GCA_014155875.1. Classification (NCBI taxonomy): domain Eukaryota; kingdom Metazoa; phylum Mollusca; class Gastropoda; order Stylommatophora; family Helicidae; genus Cepaea; species Cepaea nemoralis. The sequence goes on from JACEFZ010027481.1 coordinate 41,923, forward strand.
CTAAGTTTAGGGGTGGCCATTATACAGAGAGGTAAGCTAGCAGGTCTAGTACAATATAACTGCAAATTACTATACCGATATATGAACAAGTACTATAAATCTCGATATTACCACACACAGTACATTCACTCAGTGACAAGAGTAGAATCAGGACCACAGACCTATGCAGACGTGTGAAGTGTGAACAGGTAAGATATTAATCCTAACCCCTATCCACATTCACTCTAGCTGGATTCTCCAAAATGATATCTCCCTTTTATAACTAAGGATCCCGTGTCAAAAGACCCCGTTGTCAGAAGATCCCCCTGTCAAACGTTCCTGCTTGCAGGAGATCTCGCTGTCCAAGGATTCCGTTTACGGGAGATCTCGCTGTCCAAAGATCACGTTTACGATAGATCCCGCTGTCCAAGGATCACGTTTACGAGAGATCCCACTGTCCAAATATCACGTTTACGAGCCCCCAGTAATGTCGTGTCCTCCTTTAAAGTGTCGTCCCTGGAGTGAGGAGATCCGACACCCACATTATAATATTATTTTTTTTCCCCTCAATATTCTGGAGAATCCACCAGCTTCCGTCCAACACACTCCATCAGCCTATGGACACCTTTTCCTATCACTCTCACACTGTCGTACTATGCCCCCTTCTCATACTTCCCCAACGCAACATACTCAACAACTCTTACTTCTAGAAATTAATACAGATTAATTTATTAAAATAAAAGTGTAACGTGTATGAGACGTGTATGCGAAGAAAATGTGTGACGTGTTCTATACAGTGTAGAGAATCTGACTCTCAGACATCAGCTCAGTCCGCTGATCACAGCAAAGATAGACCACAGCACGTTACGTCAGAACAAGTACGTCTCACCCGTTGCCGGAACCATCCTGCCGGATACTGCTTTGCTTCTGTAGACCTCTGGTAATCCCATTTCATGAACATGAGAAATAGACACCGGTGGTATGAACAGTTACTTATGGACCGGATTCACTCTACACAATGTCCGTTCCTAATGTTCTCTAACCAACTGCACAAGTTCTTTTCTAGTGTTTACACAGTTAGTAAAGTTAAGTGTTAGTCGACAGATCATCCTCGTTGCACATCGAACCATTCAGTCCGCAAGTGCTAATTACTAATGTTAATTGTTACTGTACTAACACTAGTTACTCTTAACCGGTTCTCGGTTCGTTACCACTGTTTAATGCTGTATGGTGCAACTGTAATCTTCACTATGTTGGGTGAATCAACCTCCCTCTAGCTTTTAATCACGTCTGTAAGCAATCTTTATTGATTGCCGAACTGGTGTTCTTCAGACTGGGATTTTCTTCCTTCCCAAAACTTTATTGAGCTTCCTTGGATCTGGTAGGGAACCATAAATGGCACCACTGCAGTCCTATCAATCATATCTACATCTGCCATTATAGGCACGTGTAAAAATTAAGTCACTAATTAACACACGGTAGATATTATTTCCACTAGGCGCTGCCGTGCCCTGGCACTCTGACTAAAGCATAATTTCAAGTCCTCCCTAGCTGGTCACAACTAGAGTTTATATGGCAAACTACCAAAGTTGTCCACGTGACTTTATCCTCTTCTCCCCCACACAGGTGTTATTTGGACATATCAACCATTTGCAAGGATCTATTTTTCCGGGCTTAAATCCTGTCAAAGTTGTCAGTAATTGTTAAGATTCTCAAAACAAGCCAGCGAATTTTATGACGACTTCCAACAAACAGTTGCAAATAACCCCGTCAAACTCTTCATGTTCCGGAAACCAAGAATTGACATATGTACTGTTTTCTCCTACTAAGTACTTCCGTTTTACATCTGCCATTGTGATCTCACGGCTTCCATCTGCATTCAAATGTTGACGAAACTTGTCAATCTTCTGTTCCGTGGTGACAATATATGTGATTCTAACTGGTAATGAACTGCCAACTCGGTGTATCCCTTCCTTCTCACTCAACACCCAATGTGTAGATGGGCTGACCCCACTGCTTCCATTTACATTCAAATGTAGACAAACTAATCAAGGCGATGCCAGGACCTGTCACCATCAACACCGACCGTTCCAAATCCGTTATAGATGTACACGTGCAGCTACAAATATTGTCCTGAGATTTTGACATCCGCGGTGTTTTTCCAGTTAGTAAAATAATGGTGCTGAAAATACACGCCAAGCAAACGTCGGGAATATTTATCTGTTTAACTCATGGCAATCTCGCGACAAGTGTCCATGTCTCACAGGCGTATGTTGCAATGGGAAAGATGCATGCTCTTAAAAATCTAATTTTTTAAGTTCTATCTGTCCCACTCCATAATTTATTCAGCTGTTTTAGTCTTTGAAGAGCAATTGATAGTCGCCGTTTAATTTCTTTCATTGTGTCACCGTTGTTGGTAATCAATGAACCAAGATATTCAAAATTTTCCACTACCGCCAATTTTTCCCCATTAATGTATATTTCTTTCTCCATAATAGTTTTATCTGTATGCACTATCTTTGTTTTTGCTATGTTAAGATATAAGTTGTGATTTTCACTATTCAATTGGGTTGAAGCTATTAGGTTTTCTATGCCATTCTGTGTTGTGGATAGTAATACTGTATCATCAGCATATCGAATCTCCGGTATGTCATGACCGCCAATATTTAGGGCATCATATAGCTCCCTGTTTATGTCATCTCTTACATTTCTCATTATATTTTCGGCGTACAGGTTAAACAAATAGGGTGACAGCACGCAGCCCTGACGGGCTCCTTGCTTGATGTCAAACCAATCTGATGCCTCGCCATCTATTCTAACTGCTGCTTGTTGGTCTAGATAGAGCATTTTTATGAGTTGTACTACATGTGATGGAAAGCCCATATTCCTCATGATTTCCCAAAGTTTCTGATGTTGTACACAGTCAAATGCTTTTGAATAATCCACAAAACATGAGAATAGGTTTACATTAAATTCTCTGCACTTCTCTATTATTAAACGCATGTTGAATATGTGATCTCTTGTTCCTCTTCCTTGTCTAAATCCAGCTTGAACTACGTTAATCTCTTCTTCCATTTTCTTACGAAGTCTTCCCATTATGACTTTTAGTAGAATTTTACTTGCATGACTGATCAGGGCAACAGTTCTATAGTTGGTGCATAATTTCAGGTTGCCCTTTTTTGGTATTGGAATGAAGATAGTTCTCTTCCAATCTTTTGGCCATATACCATATTTCCAAATCTTTGTACATAATGCATGATATATGTGTATGCTTTCTTCTCCTCCCGCTTTAATTAGTTCAGCTGGTATCTCATCACATCCAGGTGATTTACCATTCTTCAGGTTCTTTATAGCCCAAGCAATTTCATCTAATGAGGGTTCAGGTTCTGTCTCTGCTGCCATTGGTTCATGTATCTCATTCATATCCTCACTGTCACTCATATCATACATTCCACTGCAGTACTCCCGCCATCTTTCTAGAATTTGTCTAGATTCTGTTAAGGTATTTCCCATCTTGTCACAGATAACATTCAATTGAGGTTGAACATTTCTTGTCAATAACTTCATTTCTTTGAACATTTCATAATCTCTTCCAGTCTTATGATATTGCTCTATTCTGGTACAGCAATCTTGTATATATTGATTTTTGTCCTTTCTTGTGTTCTTTCTTATTTCTCGAGTTAAAGATTTATACTTCATCCTGCTGTTATCGGATTCACCTCCATTCTGTTTAAGTTCCTTTCGTTGGTTTATTAATTCTAATGTGTCTGATGTAATCCATGGCTTAAGTTGCTTTTTCTTGGTCGGAATTAAATCTTTGGCTGCAGTTATCAAGATATCTCTAGCTTGTACTGCCAGTTCATCAGGTGTCATTTCTTCTTGTACAGACATCAAGACTCCAAAGCGATTCCTAACTTCTACAGTGTATGCATCCGGTATTTTTGTGAGATCAAAACGAAGTGGCCTTGGTCCTCGGATAAGCTTTTTGAGTTTTAATTTCAGATCTGCTTCTAATAACTGATGATCTGTATCACAGTCTGCACTACGTAGGGTTTTTGCAGATGTTATGCTTGATCTCCATCTTCTTTGTATTAAAATATAATCTATCTGATTTTTGGTAATATTGTCTGGAGACTTCCATGTGAAGAGTAAGAGTCTTCTTGGATGTTGTTTAAAAAGCGTGTTGGCTATCGTTAACTCATTTTCTGTGCAAAATTCAATTAATTTGTCACCTGCATCATTTCTATTTCCTAATCCAAATTTTCCTAAAACGTGTCTCTCATTTTCAGCTCTTCCTGCACCAACTTTTGCATTAAAATCTCCCATTATTATTGTTATATCATTATGACCAATCTTATTTAATGTGTCTTGTAGTGTGTTGTAAAAATCTTCAATTTCGTCCTCCTCTGCTGTTGAAGTAGGTGCATATATCTGTATGAGAGTTGTGTTTTTGGGACGGCCTTTAAGTCTAATAGTGAGGATTCTATCACTAACTGGATTATATCCCATTAAAGATTTTGCAGTTGTCTTATCTAAACAAAATGCCACTCCACTCTGGCCTCCGGCGTCTCTACCAGAATAAATGAAAATACTTCCATTTTCAGTTGTAAAATGTCCCTTGCCGCTCCAGCGATGTTCACTAATTCCTAAAATTTGAATGTTTAACCTCTCAATCTCATCACACACTACTTTAAGCTTTCCCTCATACAGACTTCTCACATTCCACGTTGCTATTCTCACTCTGTTTCTTAGTCTGACACAGGGGATTTCCTTGGTAACACAGTCAGGATTAACTCCGTCATCACGATTACTAGTACTGGTCCCTGTGTCACACTCTTCCCCAGTGTTATCTGATCTGCCTGGCCTGGGGTCTCGCCACCAGATCTCTTTCTTATTATGTTTTCTTTCATGGTTGCTATGGTTTCTTGGCAAGTTTTGCAGAAGGTAGTTTGCCATTGCTTTCCTTCTGGGCAGTGACTGTATTAGTCGGTGGCCATAGCCATTGTCTCTACTGATGAGATCATCTGCATATCGCCGCAGAGTGCAAGACCATAACCAACAACAATCTGTCGGCTGCTCTCACACTCCATCCACCACCTGCTTCCATGGCTTCACGTAACCCTGATCGGGGGCTAAACGGGTACTCCACCTTGCCCAAGGGTGTCCCGTAGACTAACGGAGGAAAGGAGGCGTCTTACATCTCCTTTGATAGGGGATACCCCTACCCCGCTAACGGGTATATATATATATATATATATATATATATATATATATATATATATATATATATATATATATATATATATATATATATATATATATATATATATATATATATATATATATATATATATATATATATATATATATGAGTGTGTGTGTTTGTATGGGTTTTATATTAAGTAGTTTGCCATTGCTTTCTGAATGACCGGTTCACATACCTTTCCGTAAGAAATCAACGCGACGCGATCTGCCGCCGAATCTCGCACAGCTATGTCTTGTACCTGAGTATACGGGATTCCGAACAGCGTCCTTAACTCCTTCGCCATGGAGATCGGCATACACACACACACACACACACACACACACACACACACACACACACACACACACACATACACACACCCATAGACATATGATATATACACTGTGATGACGTCAGTCTGCCTGCCAAGACTGCTGTTTGCCGGCGCAGGTAGATTCTGAGGGAAGTCGTGATAAACAATTACCCAAATGTATATGTTACCGACAGTGTAGAGTGATGACAAGTCACACATAAATACTCATCCTTAACACCTCCGCCAGGGAGACCGGCACAGGCACACACACACACACACACACACACACACACACACACAAACACACAGAGAGAGAGAGAGAGAGAGAGAGAGAGAGAGAGAGAGAGAGAGAGAGAGAGAGAGAGAGAGAGAGAGAGAGAGAGAGAGAGAGAGACAGTGGTACCTCGGGTTACGAACTTAATTTGTTCCAGAACTCGGTTCGTAACCTGAAAGTGAAACGTTCGTAACCCGAAACAATGAAATCAGTTAAATAAAGACAATCCATTTTAAGATGAAAGAATTGTTCTTTTTTTTATTAACTTCCGGTGTTTACCTGACAAACCGCAAATAATACGTGTACTTCACGTTTTAAATAAAGAGAAAGTAAAAAATCAAATGAATTAAATGTAAAATAAAAAGAGATTTAGTCTATCGTTATTACCAAGAAAACGATCGTGGGAAATTAGTCACTTTCTTTGTTATTCTGTATCAGTAGTTTCAGCAGTATCCTGTCGCTGTTTCTTGGCAGCCGACTGGGAATCTTTCTGCACCAAGAAACTATCAAGGGAAATTTGTCGCTTCCTTTGCTGGAGAATCTGTCTGAAGTAGGCCATCGTGCTATCATTCATCACATATAGTTTGGAAACTTCCAAACCCCACCCCCTCCCACCTATAGTTGTATAGTCCACTAAAAAGTTAGCTGCATGGCCTGTGCAGGACGTCGCAGTCAACCCAGGCATAATTTTTTGCTGTTTGGGATTTCTTGGCAGGTTTGCGTTCCGTGGTTTGTAATAGTTTTCTGAGTGACCGCCACTCATACATCTCTATGAGGACCAACGCAATGAAATCTTCCACAGCTGTGTTTCGAGCGCGGAACGAGAAATTGCTAATTGCGAACTACGTCCGTGACATCTTCGTCAATCCTAATTTTCACCTTCCGCTCACATGGGCGCCTCTCCACCCCAGCCCTTCCCGCTTATTCTTCCACCGAGGGGCTTAGCCAATACCTGAGCTCCTGACGGTATTGATAGTCGTTTAACGCGCGCCAGTCACTCCAAGCAATGATACGGATTCCAATAAGTACCCTTAATATTGTCATGTAGTGTGTTTCATGTTGTTCTGTGACGGTTTGTGTTTGTTTGTTCTGTGCTGACGAAAGCTTTGGCCGCAACGTCCAATTAATCGTGTTTCAGTAAGGCTCACAATCTACTTCTCGTTTTTTTTTTTTTTTTGGTGATTCATTCATATAATTGAAAAGCAATTTAGAAAATATTACTAAAGTGGCTAGACAGGGTCGACATTGCAGACACCTTGGGCGTGGGAGGGGAAGAGGCAGGAGACCTGTCAAGGGATCGAGATATTTTCCTAATGGTCTGATGAGAGCTGACGTTCTGCGAAGGACTGGCTATATGATGATGATAGCATTTAAAGAAAAAGTAATTATTGTATCGATTTGTAAATTTCATTATGTAATCGCGTGGACGACTTTACACTCATGTTCAACACGGGACTTTACACTCATGCTGAACACAATACTTTAAACTCATGTAGAACACAAGACTTTAAACTCATGTGAACACGAGACTTTAAACTCATGTAGAACACAAGACTTTAAACTCATGTGAACACGTGACGTTAAACTCATGTAGAAGACAAGACTTTAAACTCATGTGAACACGGGACGTTAAACTCATGTTCAACACGGGACTTTACACTCATGTTGAACACAAGACTTTAAACTCACGTGGACACGGGACGTTAAACTCATGTTCAACACACGACTTTAAGCTCACGTGGACACGGGACGTTAAACTCATGTTCAACACGGGACTTTACACTCATGTAGAACACAAGACTTTAAACTCATGTCATGTGTATCAGAAATATAAGCGGGCGCAGAAGTTAAACACCCGTGTGTTAATGTGCTCGGGATGCGTGATTATGGGTCTGTACTCCACTAGGAGTCTCAAGTGCTGAAGACGAAGAGATCCAGACCCATTTCGGTTCACGGCGTAGACGTTTTGGATTTTCACATGAATAAGAACGAGTTGAGATGAAGAACAATGTACTTTAATCTCCCTAATCCCGAGGTAGTGGACTGAACGTCATGTTTTTCTCAGACAATGACGAAAAACTCCAGGGACCGTCGCAGACTTTGTTCACATTAAAAATGATCCGGCAGTTTGATATCGAAAAGAACAGTCCGAACGGACCGCTGTACTGTCAGATTATCACATTAGAAAATCAGCCCACAAAAGAAGACGTATTGCCGGTGTGAACCTGTAAGACACACGTCTCGTTACACCCCGGGGCTAAGGAGTTCTGGCACAGTGCTGAAATTCTCCCTACATGATCTATGGGAGGAGACTGGGACACTAATGGAGTTTTTCGTGTGCAATGCAATGACAGTGTGACATAATGGATCAGGCATCCACATTCCCAGTCCATCACATTCATAATAATACTTTCAATTTTGAACGGAGACCATCCAGATAGTAGGGTTATTAATAGAATCGAACATTCCAGAACACGGTGGGGTAGGGCAGTGGCGCATGCCTGTAATTTGATTGGCTAATACGTGGGAGCCCACGCTAACCACTAGGCCAAATTCAAATATCTGGTAGTTTGAGCTCGGTTTCCATCAGGGCAGGATGCATTGTGATGTGGTGATCATAACGCCCTAAAAATATATAATGAATATTGTTCTCTGGAATAACAGGTACCACTTTAAAACATAATTTAATGTTGTGGTTATGCCTAGTGAACGAAAGAGAAGAATATGAGAGTATTTTATGAAGAAAATGTGAAAGTGAAAACAGAACTTCATTGTGCAAGTATTCTGAATACTGCTTCTTCAACCTGTCAGGTCTTCCACGCTGCATACTCAAAGTGCATATCATTCCCCTGTTGTGACTGGTTGCGTATGCTTGATGATTGTAAATTACACTCAATGCAGATTCGCAAACCCTTTGTGCATTCTAAATGCCTATCATGACCCATTCTTAGCCAAACTGTACACTGCTCGTGCGAGTTTACATTTGGCAGTTTTGGATCAGAATGTGTGATGTAACATGTACAAGTTCCTTTGTAAATGCTGAGAATGTTGGAGTGAGTGAGTTGGTGATTTGATAAGTAGCCTCTCACATTGGTAGAAAGATAGATGCTTCATATCCATATGTAGGCAGGACGTGTATGGCACGCCAGAATTGCAAAGTTCCTGTGATGCCTGGTGGCTAGATTACGCTCAGGAGAATTAATATAATTTCTCTCTGAAGTATTACACTGGTACCTCTACTGTTGGTGGGTTCATATGAACTAGTTCCTAAAAAGGACAATATGTGTTCGAACCTGTGTCTTAGTTGGCTGAATATAATGTATGGCTCATGCAAATTTACAAGGACAAAACATGTTTTCCCCATATGTGCTTTGGTGCATATGTGAACAATTGCTTATGCAATTTGGCTTCTTTTACCTACTGTAGTTGATATGGACATTACTCAGTGGGGAAAGAGCACATGATGATGATGATGATGTACTTGTGAGCCAAGTCTGGTCTGAGAGGGGTGAGGTCTGGCATTGCTGTATGAGTGTGTATGGAGAAGGACATCCATGTAACAAAAGTACCACCATTGGTTTGGTTACTGTTTAATTTGCATTTTGTCAAATTGTGTTGCATATTGCATGTTGCAGTTGTAAATATGCCTTTCTTCCTTCTACTTCACAATGCCTGTCTCATGTTGCTATTTCACAATGCTTGCTCATGCTGCTTACCTTATAGTGCTTGCTTTACTGTCTGTTCCTCAGTGTGCCCATGTCTACTGTGGTTTAAACATTGTAAGAACTTAGACATATAAAATGCTTGTAATTGTGTTAAGCTACCCTGTCTCGGCATATAGGCTTGTGGCTACCACAAACAGGGGTGAATAATGAAAACATATCACCCACAGTCCATCAGAGTGGAATACACTCCATCGTCAACCAGGAGAGGTGTGTTTGGTCAACACCCTCCCTCTACCTCCCCATTTCCATCTGTTTATGTTGATGTATGATAACATTGTCTTTTAACAAATGTAAAGAGATGTTGTACCATTTTATGTATCAACAGAGAACAAAGGATGGTGGAGAGGCCTTCATATTTTCTCTGGGACAACTAAACAGGAGTCCCAGACCCAGAACTAACTCCCTATAGGTGCAATCCAGGGATAATCACAGAAGTACACAGGCTGATTTGCCAGCCTTTATCTTCATGACATACCTTGGCCCAAGTCAACTGAAAATTACTGTTTTTGAACAGGAAGCAGGATTGGTCTACATTGGTAAACCTGTCTTGGAGTACAGTAAACAATGCTTTAATAAAGAAGACCCCTGTCTACAGTTTGTCTCGGTCAGGCTCATGGAAAGTTAAACCTGTGCCCCAATGGAACACCTAGTCATTCTCCTAGAATCCGAAATGCAGGAATTTCTCGGAGGGTTTTACCTCAGCTCCCCAACCGCTGAAAGTCAAATGGGAGAAAAACGGTTCTGAAGAATTCTATTATCAGGATTAATGTGGTCATTATAGTGATCAATGTAGTGATTATTATATCAGTATCATCTGAGAACTGAGAACAAGTCTCTTGTTGTTAACCCCATTCAAAGAAACGTGGTGAAGTAACTCTTGTAGTGGATTGTTATCTGAGAATATTATCTTAAAGAATACCCAGCATGGTGTTCACACAGTGATTGTTGGGGAGACTTGAAAAGTAGGTGAAGTCGGACTCGCTAGGTGAGGTGCTGCAATAAATTGGATTTTGTTCCTATCTCTGGGTCTCTTCAGCAAGTCATGATTAGCATGTACCGAGAATACATCTCCCATTGTCAGGAGAGTGATATCCTCAAACCATTTGAAGTACCCCAGTCGACAGCTTCACAGGCAGTCTGGTCAACAGTGAGATTCAGTACCATATCATCACCTCAAATTCTGTTCTCAAGAGGAAATTATCTTGCATGGGACTTATCACAGGAAGTCTGCTACCTGGAGCTTTCCCAACATCAATTACTGATGATAACAGGATGCAAATGATCCAGAACAGTAGTTCTTTCCTTAAGTTTTCCCATAACAAGGATTCTATAATTTTCTCCAATGACAGTGAAGTGATGATAAATACAGTGAATCAGATGGGTAGAAGAGATTGAGAGGGATGGAGGAGAGTTGGAGAGTTTGAGATTGAGTATATTGGTGGATTTTCAGAGAATGTACTCATTTTTCCATTTTAACACTCACATTGCATATGATTGTTTATTATTGAAGTGTAATGGGTGTGATGGAGCATGGGTCATTGCTCAACCACTAAGAACAGCTCAATAAAAGATGGTGTTGAGAACAGTGTTTTTAAGTACATGTCCCAGGTGAATGTCTTAGGTTAATGTGGTTGGTTACAGATATTGTGAAAAGTCCTGTATAGATGTTGTCAAGTATCTCTCATGATGTATGTCTTGTACAATTGTTGGTGTAAACATTTCCATGTGGATGTATGTCCCACTTTTTGTCAAGAACCTGTCATGTAGATGTCTTGTTCAACAGATGTTATGTACAGTTATTGTTGAGTTTGTCTACTAATATTGAATCCTAAAGTCCTAAGGTCTAATTGGACAAATGACATAGGTCACTTTTGACACAAATAAATTAAGGGAAGATCTAATGTGGCGGACGAATAGCACACTGACAACATTATGATGAGTGAATTGGATCCTCAGTTGTACAGGGGCGAATAGTCCAGATCTTCTTTTGGCCTTTGAGGGAACCTTTTTCTTCTTTTATAAATTTCTGTGTGGATACTTGGGAATCTCACAGTGGGGGTTCAGAGCCAGGGAAAAATGGTTCTCCAAAAGGGCTATGCGGGAATGATTATCTATCTCATTTGAGAGACCTCTAGACAAAAACGTGCAAAATCATATCCTTTATCTTGTCTATTTAGTATACAAGATATATTTCCAGAGAACACTACTAATTAGGTCCTCTATCTACTCCTAAGTTGTTCCAGACAGTGATCCTTTATCAAAACTAAATACATTATATACATACATTATACCGGCTGCTTGTATAGTCTCACTGCACTTTGTATTTAGAACAAATTTGAAGAAATGAAGTACGTGACGCCATTAAAATGTGCTAAAAATGCATTAAATTAGTTACAATAGTCACTGCTATGGTCTAACACTGTTAAGGAGAAGCTGGAAAGTACCAATGAGGTATTCATTATAATAGGTGTGGAAATCACCACGGGCTTCAAAACATGACTGTAAACCTCTCTTCATATTGTCAAATACCTGCTGCAACATGTTTGTTGTCATTTCTTGAATGGTAATTCTGATTACTTCATTCAAGTTCTCAATTGTATGTACATTATTTTTGTAAACATTCCATTTGAAGAAACCCCATAGATAATAATCTATGGAGCTAGATCTGGAGATCGAGCAGGCCAAATTGAACATGATTTTATACAATTGTTCGTTTTTTTTCCGTCCAAACTGATGCACTTGTGCTCTAACTGTGTGTGCAGATGCACCATCTTGCTGGAACTACGCTTTATTTTTTAAAATTTTACGTTCATTCATCTGTTCTAACAAAGGTTCCAGAATATCAGTACTGGGGATAAAAGTGTTCCAAATACGATTATTTTGGCTATTAACGTATCCAGATAGATGAAATCATGCCTCATCAGAGAAGAATGCTACATCGAGAATTGACTCGTCTTCTTTAGCTAAAAAAGTTTGAAACCACATGGAGTAGTTGTCTCTGGATTCATTATCACACTCTTTTAGTTAAGACACAACAGAAATCATAAATGGATAAACATGTAATCGTTGCTTAAGAATTGTGCGCACTGTGCTCACTGATACAGTTCAATTTTTCCGACATTTTCTTTTAGGACTTGCTTGGATTTTGCAGGATTCTGTCTTGGATATCTGGACATTTTTCTTCAGATACAGCAAGCCTACCAGATCGGGGAGTATCTTCCACTTTTCCTGTAGCAACAAACTTATTTAACAAATTTCTAATGCGATGAGGAGGTTGTTTATCAGGAAATCATGCTATTATTCTTTGAACAACCATCTGTGAGTATCAACCGCCATTTCGAAACACTTGTTCAACCAAAATAATTCTTTCTTCCGGTGATAACACCATTCTGTCTGAAGTGCAAAGTTTTACACAGCAGACGACAGAAATTCGCTGCATATTGCTTCAGGATGGACTGTGGAGCACATCTTGTGAAGACATCATGTACTTAATTTTTCAAATTTGTTCTACATACAAAGTGTAGTGAGATTTTACAAACACCCGGTATATGAGTAAAGAAACTCTTGTACTTTTTCATTAACAGTCTCTCTCTCTCTCTCTCTCTCTCTCTCTCTCTCTCTCTCTCTCTCTCTCTCTCTCTGCTCTCTCTGCCTCTCTCTCTCTCTCTGTGTAATGTGGTGTGTGTGTGTGTGTGTGTGTGTGTGTGTGTGTGTGTGTATGTGCGTGCGTGTGTGTGTATGTGTGTTATTTCATTCGCACTAAGATGTACCTCAACCACCACAAAAGCATGCTAAATGTATCCCCCACATATCTATCCCAGATGTCAGTCAGCAGTTATGTCCCCATGCTCACTCACAACTTGAAACATATGGGAATAAAACTGGACCCGGGCTGAACGAAGCTGAAGTGATATCAAAGGACAGGAGGCCATTAGCGCGAGTTTGTTCAGGATGTATGCCTCACAGAGGGCTAAATATGAAAGGTGCTATTTTCACATAGCGTGATTAGCCCGAATTTTGTCCACAGCTGTCTAGTGAAGATACACATTGAAAAGTAAATAAGCATTTTCAAGCGGCTTTGAAAAGGTTGTAAAGGAGCCAAAAATGCTAACAGTCTGCCTGAAGCGAAATCCCGATCTTGACTCTGGAGACTGTGAATGGCGTGGACTGCTGACTCATGTTACATGTTTAGTCGTTACTATACTTTCAGTCGCTACTTCACAGAAGCCGGCTCCGTGGCTAAAGTATTATGAATATCGCGCATACGGCGTTCGAAACACAGCTGCGGGCGATTTGGCAGCAGACGGCTTTGCGGTGGTTTCCGTACAATGGTATACGTCCCGGTTGTTCAGAAAACAATGGTAAACTACTGAACGTAAAGTTTCCAAATATACCAAACAGCCAAAAAATGCTGGGGTTGACTGCGACATCCTGTAAAGGATATGCAGCTAACTAACCAACTTCACTCTAACAGGTAATACCCGTTTATATGAGTACATCAATGCCTTTTTATTAGTGTTGCTACATACCTATAGGCCATAGATAAACACCACTTGATATATCACAGCAACAACAACAACAAAACACCACCACCAACGACAACAACATTGACAACAACAATAATGTTCTAGTATATATCCGGCCACAACTTTCATGTCACACACTGCTCCTTAGTTGTTTATTGTTGCCCTTCTTTCTATTTATCCTCTTGTTTATAGTCACTTCATGTTGTTTCGTTATCATTATAATTATTATATTTACACACACATATACACATATGAACACAAACACACACACACACTAATATACACATGCATTTATATACAATGAATAGTAATTAAGTTACATGGAATTTACGAATAGCGTTGTTTAAAAATAGTGCGAACCACAGATTGTTTGTGTGTTATTTCTTAACAAAGTCCCCCTGTCTGACACCACACTTAGTCCACCTGTCCTCTAGCTTGCTGATGCCATCTAGGATAAAGATTTTGAGTGTGGCCTCAAACCAATGTTGCATCTCCTCCATTACCTCGTTGACATCTGCAAACCCCTAAACCCTCATAATGTTCTTTCACAGATCGAAACACTGCAAGTCCGATGGCGCCAAGTCTGGACTGTATGCTGGACGTTTCAGAACCTCAAATTTCAGGGCTGGTAGGGCTCATCAACATTGTACGTGCAGCCATAAGAGGACAGGCGTTGTCGTGCAGCCGTAAGAGGACAGGCGTTGTCGTGCAGCCGTAAGAGGACAGGCGTTGTCGTGCAGCAACAATACTTCTACTGAGAAAAGTCCACGGGGTTTCGATCATATCGCGGGCTTCAATTTGTTCACTAGAATGTAATTGTATCGAGCATGCGTCACAGTTTCACCCCTTTCCCGAAAGTGTACTAATATAAGGCCATTGATATCGCCAACAGATGGCAATCGTGGTTTTGATGGAGAATGGCATCTCCTTCTCGAGTATGATATTTCGGTACTTTTGCCTTAATGGTGATCTCCTCTGTGTTCGGGTACAGTTCATGTCAGTGCGTTTCAATTGCCTCACAGTGTTTCTTTGGGCTTTGGCAACAGTTTCTCTCTCTCTCTCTCTCTCTCTCTCTCTCTCTCTCTCTCTCTCTCTCTCTCTCTCTCTCTCTCTCTCTCTCTCTCTCTCTGTGAGTGTGTGTGTGTGTGTGTGTGTCATCATGAGTTTTCTGGAACTGGCAGTATCAGCAGCAGCAGCAGCAGCTGTCCACGACAAGCCAGAGTAGCGTTGCCTTTTCTGCAGCAGCATCATGGCATCTGACATTCTGCTAGACACTGTTCTCATAATCATGTCATCATGGTGCTATCGCTGACTGAGCGTCAGGACAGATGGAGATGCCGACGACGACGACATTCACCATGTATGTCAGCAGGACATCCTCCCGCTGAGACAAGGTGCACATGGCTGCAAAGCCTCGCGTCTCCCGTACAGACAGATCATTTCGTATACTGCTGGTCTCAAGAGTTGACAAGCATTTCATTTGGCCAGTTACAGTTGGGGCGGGGGAATTCGCCGAGAGCAACTGTTGCACACTGATAAAATTGCGCACCGAGCTACGGCGCAACACAGGCAACCCTGGATGTGACGTCATACCCTGGGATTCCGTTTGTTTGGGGTGAATTAAGGCAAAAGTACCGATATTTCTAATGCTTCTGACTAATCGTCTGACATGCACATTTGTGATCACCGGAAAGTTGCTATGGGACTCATCTGCTGCACACTTTCCTGTAACCGAAATCACCATGGCCAATTGTGTACGCAGCACCATGAATTCACGACTGTTCATCAATAATGAGTAGCTTCATCAAGGATAAGCTGGTCGATCTGCCAACATTTGTTTTTCATTTTGAAATCTTTCAATCAATTCATACACTCTCCCCTGACTCAAACAACCGTCTCCATGCTGAACCATCATTCTTCTGTAGGTGTCACAAGGTTTCACACCCTTTGACCCCCCCCCCCCCCCCCAAAAAAAAAAAAATTACAACAAAGACTAACGCCTCGTTGTTCTTCCACGGTGGAAGTTGATAGTGAGGCAGCCATTTTGTTATCACTTTTGTGCATGCGCAAACTGCTTAATCCTCACGACCCCTGTATGATGTATTGCTAAAGAGCCAACTGGTGTCCTGAAACGAGATTTTCCGTTGTCCATACTCTTCCATTCACTTTATAATAAAATTCCTGTTACTTAATGACTTTCCCTCAACATGTAAACATACATACAGATCTGCTTCTGTATAGTATATTTTCAATGCGCCCTCTCAGTTAGTTAGTTAGTTAGTTAGTTATCAGTTGGGGTATCTTCGTTGCACTCCGGACATGTCCATAGGTGCTCAGATCCTCCCCCCAGCATATGCATCAGCGTCCGGTGGCTAATAGTGCCAGTTCTGTGTTGGTTGACGAGGCGCTTTGTTTTCCCGATGTACCTCTCGCGTCTGGCTGTGCCGATTCTTACTCCCAGGTCTTTCATCCTGGAAAGCGATGTGGAATCACTGGCGTCAAAATCCTCTGTTCTCGCCATATCTTTAAGGGCGTTAATAACATCGGCACGATCCATGGGCTGGCCATCTACAGGGGGTGCAGAGCCAGCCAATTTATCAGCTCGTTCATTTCCCTCGACTCCCGCATGTCCCGGGACGAAGATGAAGGTGACTTTGCGGACAACAGACTTCCGCAGCGACTCAGTCCACTGTCTACGTACAGATCCAGCTTCGACCTTCTGAATCATGCTCATTGAATCACTTAGTACACACACGTTGGTATAATGCTGTGATTCCAGCCATATGAAAGCCTGTGTAACTGCCATCACCTCCATCGTCATGCTGCTCGTGGTCATAGAGTGGGCACCACTGGATTCTTGAACGGTTCGGCCCGCTGAACGGGCTGTAAATGCCCACGCACTTCTCTGCTGCTTTACAACAGATCCATCTGTATAGATGAGCACTTCGGGGCTATCTGAGTGATCATAGATGAGCGCGTTAACCTCTGCATTGACAGCGGCAGGGTTCTGCTCTCTGCACCGTCTGTCGAGTGTGATAATGCAGGAGAAGGTACACTTAAAAGCTGGAGGCACCGGCACCCATTCCTTGCCGGGGTTGATACTGGTAAGACTGCAGACCTGTCCGACGACATCTTCCGCCCGACCCATCCATGATTTGCCCCTCTTTAGCCTGTCACCCTTTTCTCTGAATACAGCGTCATGCAGAGGGTGCTGCTCATCTGCACTTATTTTTAAGTATGCACGAGCTCTCCAGATCTTGATCCTGTGTTCCATTGTCGGGAAGTCAAGGAGGTATCTCATTGCTACACAGCTGGTGTCTCTCGTGCAGCCCAAAATGATGCGCATGGCTTCGTTTTGTACCTTTTCAAGTCTTCCAATCTGTGTAGGGCTGACAGTGAGGATGGCCAGGGCATACTCGATGCGTGAAAGCACAAGTCCTTGGAACAGAAGTAATAGCAGTCTTTGCTCGATATTGGCAGTCGCCATTACTCTCATTGCTGCCAAACCTTTTCGAGCCTTCGTTATGACATAATCGACATGATCTCTGAAGGACAGGCTATGATCAAGCCTCACGCCAAGATATGTCATTGACTGGGTTCTACTCAGAATGCTCCCATCCATTCTTACTGCCGGCAGGTCTGTTTTCACAATATGGTTGTTTAGTGAGAACCATGTAACCGTTGCCTTTGCAGGGTTGACAAGGGCATCGGCATCAGCACACCATGAGGAAATTCGATCTAGTTCGCCCTGCATATAGTTGGCAACCGCCTGTCTATCTCGACCCTGTCGATACACGAGGATGTCGTCAACGAATGATAGAGTCCTACCCCTCCCATCCAACTGTTGTTCAGTGATCGGCACCGTATACACGTTGAATAGTACTGGTGACAGTGGTGAACCCTGCGGCAATCCTGGACATATCGTTATCGGCTCATAAGACCAACTCCCGCATCTTAGCAACACCTTCCTTTGGAGTAGAACTGCAGCTATCCATCGTACAAGGTGAGGGTGCACTTTCAGTCTGAGGAGGGTTTGCATCAAGTGCTCGAAAGATACTCTGTTATATGCGTCCTCTAAGTCTATGGCGGCCGCACATGTCTCTTCTCTGACCTGAAATCCTTCGTAAACATCTTGAGCAAAGACCGCCGCATTCAGCCATGACTCTTTGTTGCGTCTGTATCCTCCAAGTGTGGGCGGGAAGCAGCCGAGCTGTTCCAAGTCCCAAGCAAGTCTGTGTGCTACAATTTTCTCCAGTAGCTTGCCAACAGTATTCTGCATCGTAATGATTCTGTAGCCGCTTATCTTGGAGTGGTCTTTGTTCGGTTTTGGCAGCGGCAGCAAGTAGCTGTGTAGCCATTCTTCTTTGACCTGACCCCTCTGGATACTGGTGTTGAATTCTCTGGCCAGTTCTTCCATGTCATCATCTGATATCACCATTAGGTCACCATATCGGATGCCGTCTGGGCCTGGGGCGGTGTTAGGTGATTTCTTGAGCATCGCACGCAATATGTCAACTGTGATTGTCCATTCTTCGTCTGTCCCGACCCCCTCGCACAACAGAGAGAGTGTTGTTGTGGTCCTCTGTCTGGCGGGCTCGTCTTTCTGGTCAGTCTGTTCTATGTAGCGTGCAAGAAGGGCCTTACCTTTATCCGCATCCGACTTTATCCATGCGAGGTCTGTGCCTTGAAAGTCTGGAATACCCCTACGTTGTGCAGCACCGTTCATGCTCTTGTGGAGGCGCCAGAATGTCGTAAGAGATTGCTCGGAGCACACCTTCCTGCAGAACTCGTCCCATTTGTCGGCCTTGGCCTGTTTGGTGCAGGATTTGAATAAAGTCGTCGTCCTAACGACCTCAGTCTTCAGGTTCGCCAACTCAACCTGTGGCATGTTAGCCTTTCTGGCCTTTTGCCAGTCTTTGACAGCCTGCCGTTTCCCAGCCACACCTTCTCGACCTCTCCATTCCACCATGGTGGCTGCAGCCATCTTTCTTGTCTCCTACGGGAGGAAGTTAGTTTCCTTCTTCTGATCTTGCTTATGGCGTCTTGACCAGTGGTGTCGTACGGGAAGGCATTGGTCTTGTTTCTTTGACTCATGGCCCCGTCTTTCGTGATCAGGATGACACAAGGGTAGTGGTCACTATCGTGGTATCCCAGTGTGCCCCACCGGCACCTTGGTGCGATGGTGGGCGACACCAGAGCCAAGTCAATGATGCTGTCAGAGTCGCCTGGTCGAGTGGCCATTCTAGTGACCTTCCCATCATTCAGACAGATTAGGGCAGCAGATGCCAGGGCGTCCTCCAAATCTTCTCCCTGTCTATTGGTGATGCAATTCCCCCATTGACTGCCTCTGGCATTGAAGTCCCCGCAGTAGATGATATGCCTTTCATCCATATCGAACAAACTCTGCCATTGTCGCACGTCGACCTTCCCATTTCGCGCATAGACGTTAACGATTACAAGCTGCACTGGTGTCATTATTCTTAATGCCTGCACATTGCAGGGCATCGCTGTTCCAGGCGGACATATCGATCTCAGACACTAGTATGTTGTCGCGGACCAGAATGGCCTGTCCGAGGTGCCGCCTGTTAAAGAAACCCTGAAATCCCGCAACATTGACTGTTCCGTCGGTGAGCTGTGTTTCTTGCAAGACTACAATATCGTTTCCGTAGAGTAGTTTTTCAAGAATGGGTCGGCGTTGACTAAATGATGCACAGTTCCAGTACAGTACTCGAACATTTCCGATACCCAATCTGTCACATTTTAAGCGCCTTCTGCGCGCGCCCGCCCTCTTACCACGTTGTGTCCTAGCTGGTCGTCTGGCCGTCATGTTAGGCTTAACTATCGCCACCGGGCGCCGATGATACGCCGAAAGAAGACCGGACGCGCGTGCACGAACTCCGTTGCACGGTCCGAACTCCATTTCATCACGAAAAAAAAACACTTAATCCATACACATTTCGGAAAAAAAACACGTTCCATTTTACGGGACGAAGAAATGTCCCGCCATCTTGCTTCAAGGGAACTCCGCGCCCTCTCAGTGAAGACCTAACAGCTCACACCTGGCCAGAGAGACAAAGAGGAAAAGAAACTACAGGTAACCTGGACGATCTCTTAAGTAAAGCTGGATTCATGAAACCGTTTCATCTCTTTGTTTACGCTGTTGAGGATAGGAAAACGATAGAAGAAGAGAAAGAAGAAGAGGAAACAGAGCAACAGCAAGAAGGGGAGAAGAAGCAGGAGGGGGCAGGAGGAAATGACAGAGGAGAAGGGGAAATGGAATGGAAAAAGTGTACACTTATATTTACAATAAACTAAAATATACACTTATATGTACAATAATATCATACAATGCTAATCAGAGTAGGCTAAACCATACTTTAAAAAAAAACTGTATCATGATAACAAGAACCCGAACACATTAAATGTCCTAAAATTCCTCGCTCTGGTGCAGTGGTTCTTAACCGGAGGGGAATCCCTCCTTCCCGCAGGGGGGAATTTTAGGGTTTCCGGGGGAGGGGGGGGGGGGGAATTAAGATTATTTCAAGATCGCGTTAATACAACGACCGATTACTTGATATTGTTTTTCCCTCCATACTTTATGGTTCTGTACTTCTCGCCCTTCTGAAATTATTTTATAACGTAAGTAGACCCGCAAATCACGTTTTATCTAGACGTCTAGACTTGTTCTAGTATGCGTTATTAAATTTAGCTTCCATTTTTACGTATACTGTGTAGGGGCGGGGGGAAATATATAGGGAGGAAATACGAAAAAAATGGGGGGATGACATTCTGAACATATGGTGAAGGGGTGAATGGGCCACAAAAGGTTGAGAACCACTATTCTAGTGCAATGACTGACTGAATCTCTTATTGTCTTTAACAACACATAGTGCCCAAATGGGTTCTTTCTCTTTACTCTTGTAGCTAGCTGTCTTCCCATGGGTAAATTCGTTTAAATTCGAAGTCTTGACACAAATAATTCTGGTCAGGGTTATACCAACATCATCTTTGAGGGATGTCTAGCGGTCTGTAGATGGCAGTTACAGAATATACAGAATGTAAGGGGACCTTATGTATGTAACAGCGATGCATTGCGATTTGGCAAAAATAACAGTGTTTCTCTTATCTTCTCTTCTCTTCTCTTCTCTTCTCTTCTCTCTTCTCTTCTAATCTCTTCGCTCTCTTTCTCTCGGTATCTCCATCTTTTCTATTTCTATTCTCTCTCTGTTCTCTCTCTCTCTCTCTCTCTCTCTCTCTCTCTCTCTCTCTCTCTCCTCTCTCCTCTCTCTCTCTCTCTCTCTCTCTCTCTTCCCTCTTTCCATATATCATCATCATCATCATGTTGGTTAGTTAGTAAGTCGCGGTTCCAATTTCACGGCAAAGGTTCGCCCAATTATGCTCCGTTCCTGTGCCAGTAAATATCGCACAAAATGCTCCTAACTGCCCCATATGAAAAGTGGAACAGACAGGAGTCTCGACAAAACAACAGCCCGCACAGATATATTATACATAACGCCGCTGCCAGAATTCCAACACAAAAGTCCACCACGAAAAATACAGTTTATCGTCGTTGGAAGCGGCAGACACTAGAAAACCAGCAGCCACACATTATTGCATAAGGCAACCCAGTTAGTTCAACGACCGGCGGGTCGCCATTTTTATGAACATGCAGTTCACGCTACAAACAACCGCGGACATATGTAAAAGACCGTACACGAAATTCACAGCTCACAGTGTCGCTCTAAAAGCTCAAATCAGTAGCAGGGCGACGGAGCCATGCACTACCAGTTCAACATGAGGAAAATGCAAGAGCAAACCATAGCCACAAGCATAACCATTCAGGGGGCCTTAACAGCTCACCGCCTGTCCTCCATGTTGGGGACCAGAAGTCATCATGTACCGTGCCGGAAACCCATGGCGGTCTTGGTTCGTCATCTCACACGATCACCAGACTCTTTGATTGGATTTGTATTCTATTCCCAATTAGGCCATGTGGCCACGCTATACTGGTATTTATGTCTTACTCTGTTTCCACCAGTCTTCCCATTTGACCTTAAGTCTTCAAATATATTTCTCCTCATTTTGTGCCAAAAGAATATTTGCTGTGTAAATCCAATTTCTCTAATAAGTTTACCGATTTCATTTTTTTTTTTAATTTGAAGAACATTTACGAACGTTTTTCTATATGTTTTCGAATTATGAATTACTAAGAATATGACAAAGAAGGCAGTATCAAACGTAGAAGACATTAACAAAATATTGCACGATTTCTCGCCAGGCATATTTCACGCGTCAGATACATACTGCAGAGTTATATAATAAATGAAATGGACAAACATGTGATACTTTGGCGGAAATGTTAAGTACATAGACGCTGATATTGTATTAAACAGACCAACGCGTGTGGCTATGGGGTGACGAGCGCGATCACAATCCCGCATATTAGGTACGAAAACAGCCGCAGGCGATTGTGAAGTATATCGTATTGCGTTGATTTTTAACAATGGCATGAGCTTCAGTCGTTCAGATAGCAATCGCAACCTATGTAAAATTGCCCAGAAAATCACAAACAGCCAGAGAATGCTGGGTTGATTGCGACGTCATATAAAGGACGTGGAACTAACTTAACTTTGTATTGAGCAGACGCTCTATTTAGCAGACGCTCTAGTTTTTACTAGGAAAGCCAGGTTTCGTTAGTATTAAAAATAACTGTAAAGGAATCATTTACACGTCTTAAGACTCATTGAGCTTATGGCGCTTGACCATGTTTGTATAGACCACTCTGTGGGTGATGTGGTCAGTAGTATCACGATGGTGGCCTTTACTACCTTAGACATTTCTTGGTACCCTTTTTAGGCTTGATCAACCTGGGAGACTGAGGGTAATTTTTAAAATGTTCGAATCAACTAATATGGGCGTATTGCATTGAATGCCCTTAATCTTTTGGAGTGCTGTCTTTGCTGGAGTTTTTCTCGATGTTACCTCTTTATTTATGTTTATGTTGTTATCTTTTACGCCAAATATTCAATCGGTGTATATGTTTCAGCATTGTACCATTTAAATTTTACTGTAATTCTAACATCTTCCTTTCTGGATCGTATCCATATTTTGTTGTTGTTTTTGTTTCACCACAGTTCAGTCCCGGACTTTCTATACCAGGCTTTTCTTTAACTTCCTGTTTGTGGGATATCCGAAAGTACACGCTCATATTTACCTCTTGCTGGAAACACTGTATTCTCAGTATAATGCATATTGGATATGTTTTTCGCCGACTTTCTGTTCCTAACATACTTCATTACTTTTTCGCTTCGCTGGTGCAAGAACAGACCATGTGTGAAGCGAGCACTACCCAGTCTGCGTGCCTGTTTTAAATGAATATGTGTGCGCGTGCGCGAGCATGGTTTGTGTGTGTGTGTGTGTGTGTGTGTGTGTGTGTGTACACAAACATTAGTACTTAAGAAAAATACTAGAAAATTTGGTGACAGCTGTAACAATGATGGGAAAAGAGCATGGGGAATGCAGAAAAAGTTATACCCCAAATGGCTTGCCCACATGGCATAACCGGGAGATGAACACAGACATGGTACATGACTGATGATCGTCTGAGATGGCCAACCCTGACCGCCCATGCTTATAGGCATGGCACATGATTATGGTGATGACTAAACGCCATTGTGTGTTACAATAACATGTTCTGTTTAACTTTTATACTGTTTTCAAATTCATCAGATTCTTGAAATAAGTTATTAAGCACATGCACCCGTATTTCTGCATGCCGACCACCCTCTCAATTACTGTTCTTAGAATTATGATGCATTTTTTGCTACCGTTCTCTTACAGGGATATGCATTCCTTTCATTTGTGTTTTCTTGATTAATTAATTAATTAATTAATTCATACATTCATTCATTTATTCATTCATTAGTTCAGTAGCATGTCCTTTGCAGAACCTCGCTCCTATAACAACCTTCCAGAAAACCTCTCGATCATAAGTGACATAAGCCTGGGTCACTGACATTGAGTTGAGTGACCGGGCAGGAGGAAGAATGGAGATGAGAGTGGGAGACAGTAAAGTGACTGACCTGGCTATGAGTAAACAGCCAGTCCTTAGAAATAATGGGAAGGGTGAGTGTGGACCCCAGGGGATGGGGCGAAAGACTGTGTGGTGTGAAGTCAAGGGACTGCAAGGGGGTTGATGTGTAGATGCCGAGCTGATCGGTAGTCGGAGTGAGAGAGGAGACCGACTGCGGGTCAGGTCGTTTAAGAGAGAGCTCCGTGTTGTGTTGTTCTTCTAGTTGGGAAGACAGGCCTGAACCCAGAGTGGGTTCTGTAATGAGTGTAGGCCAAAACCCAGAGTGGGTTCTATAGTTGAGCAGTGGCTCCAACCCAATGTGTGGGTGGTATTGTGTGAGATCCCGCCGAGGATTGTAGCTGGATTACCTGTCTTGTGGATTGAGATTAGAAGCAGGCCGTGAGAAGGAATTGATGTGTGCTGGTTAAATTGTGAGGAGGATATTTATATTCTATGGATTACATTATGTTTCTGGATGTATAAACATGTTCCGTTTGTCCGTCTTATTTCTGTAATAAAGGATTATGTGCGCCAACGGAATCTTGTTTAATGCCTGGTGAATATGCACTGCGGGGGTGAGTTACATTGCAAGACAGATATCTCCATTGACACACCATGAGTATCGTTACCTAGACAACGACCATCACACAATAATATCATGAGCATATCATCGTAAGAACTTCGTGATATTATCGTCAAGAAGACGTGTGACATCTGAGGGCTACGTCCAATTAAGAACATTATAGACAGTGTTGTCATTCTGAGATGTTTGTGGGCTCTTCGCTGAAAGAGAGGAGTTATTATCTGTGACTTAGTTCCATCAATTTAGACAGTACTGCGTCAAGAAATTAACAGCAACTCTTTGGTGTGTATAAGACGCCACATCCAAGAAAAACTGTCAGCGCGCGGGGAAAATGCGCGGCGGAGGTCACAGGCGAGCAGTCAGTTCACGTCAAGTCCACTACAGGTAAACTAACGGCGGTCAGCACGCATAAACAGACGAGGCGGGGACGCCAAGAATTAACGCAGGACAAATCGACCGGGAGAGTCGATTGCAGTAGCAGGGGTGTTTGGTCAAGGACAGCACAGGTAAATTCGAGTGGACAAAACAGTGTTTGTAACAAGTGCGGTCAGTCCTAAAGTGTGTGTGTTTGACAGGATTGAACCAAGGATTGAAGAAAATCAAAGATATTGACAGGTGTGTGTGTGTGCTGGAGGCAATCGCACTGTGTTGTTGCAAGTTGACTGGTCAAGATTATTCGACGCAGTAAAGAGGACGGGTGGGTACACCAGCGTCCAGGTACTTGGGAAGTACATGTTTGGATAACAGAGAAAAATTGGCAGTCGCTAATTTGACGGACAGTTGACTGAAGGGGATAGTAACGTTACCCCTACCGCAGCCGGGTGGGGCTGTCAAGCTTGTGTGAAAACGGTTTTACGGAGGAATTTTTCACTGAGAGTGATAAAGAGAAATTGAGGTGACATTGTGAGTTGGGGGTGGATGGAGGAAAGATACTCGGGAATTTCCACGACCTATGGTGGTCAAGCTGACTCATTGTGAATGAACAAAACAAGGCGTTTTGTGTGAAACCAGACTTGATTATTCGTCTTTGTTAAAAGCCCTTTGTGTTCATTACTTTATAATCAGCAAACATTTTGACAACGAAGTATGACGTGTCGGCTCCGCGAACATAGTTGCATACAGTTGCCAAAAAGAACTGACTGTACAGAGTGAAAGCGTTGAACATTTATTGCCATTATTTTGATCTTTTCTTTTGGTGAATCTATAACATATATGATACAGCAAAGCGCCATCTCCGCAACGAGAGTAACAACATATCGAAAGAACACTTTGGATAATTATTATTACCGTCAACGTTTCCGACAGTTGGAACTTTTGATCACCACGTGAATTCAGGAACCACTCAACAAAACAACAAGTCGCTTTGAAATCCAGCGTCGTAGACATTTCCAGCCGAGGGCGAATAACTATTAAAACGAACAAAAACTTTGGTGACTGAATAAAAAGAACTTTTGGCGACGGAGTAATAGGCCCATATTTGTCGGCCAACCAGTTACACATTATTATTTTTTATTGTTTGCTCCCATCGTCATATTTATTGTTGTCGGGTGTCACGCAATTATTTGTATGTGGTCCAGTGTTTGTCAAGAGTAGGGAATTGTTGAGGTGTTTCTCGAGAGTCGGGATACAGCACAATAATTTATTAGTCTTTCTGGTGCTTACGATATTTTTGTAAGAAAAACGTTAATGAGTTGACGTATCGTGCAGGGGCATTGAAAGAGTCTTAACCAATATCTAGAGCCGAGTTGTCTGACGTAAGATCTGTGTATATTTTCAGTATATATTCCTGTTCTTTCTCTCTTTCTTTTCGTTATATTTACATATAATATTTGCTGTGTTCGGATATATGTTATTATTGTGATCTTTCGTCATTTCTGCTGTCTAGTGGTCTTGGTCAATTTATGTTTATATTTTACGCGCACTGTGGGTGTCTCTACACAAGCTTGTGGTTGTTACTGTGGTTTATGTCTGTGTCATCATCGTCTCCGTGTACTCAGCTTGTGAAGTCTAGCGTTGGATAGTCATCACTTAGTGTTATCATCCATTTGTGTGTATATGTATTTTATATGTATGTTTAACAATATTTCCAGGGACTTATGAACTTTTGGTCATAGATATATAGATATAAGGGAGTATAGGTGATACTTCCCCCCTCACTACCTAGTAGCTTATAGAGTGACTGGCTGAGTACAGAGTGATATTGTAGCACTACGAATTTACGTACACAGGAGTAGTGGTGTACTTAGGGAGGGCACACAAAGACTAGTAGCAGAGTCTTGACATTTATAGTTGGCTGACAGACAGCAACGTGTCCACAAGTACAAGATGCCTACTTTAATGGACTATATTGAAGCAGGTGAAAGAATAGGCCTGAAAGGTAAAGAGTTACAAGAGTATGCCGAAACAAAAGAACAACAACAGATTGAAAGAGACCAGAGACAAGCCGAAAGAGAACAGAGACAGGCAGAACTCGAGGCCAAGCGTCTACAGGAAGAAAAGGTAGCTGAGAGAGAACAAAGACAGGCTGAAATGGAAGCCAAGCGTCTACAGGAAGAAAAGTTAGCTGAGAGAGAACAAAGACAGGCTGAAATGGAAAGCAAGCGTCTACAGGAAGAAAAGTTAGCTGAGAGAGAACAAAGACAGGCTGAAATGGAAGCCAAGCGTCTACAGGAAGAGAGAGAGACACACATGAGAATGGAAATTGAGAAAGAGAAGATTAAGATGGAAGCAGAAATTGCTATTAAAAAGTTAGAATTTGCATCGAAGGGTCAAAGTGAGGAAAGTAGAAAACCGTCGCAGTCGTCACAGAGATTAAAACTGCCATATTTTACGGACCGGATTGCCTTGAGGCCTATCTTTCGAGATTCGAAGCATCAGTGAAGGTATTAGGCATCCCAGAAAGCGAGTACGCAATTAGACTGGGCGAGTATTTAACGGGTAAGGCCCTAGAAACAATGTTTAATTTACCTGTAGAAGAAAGGAACAACTACACTATCTTACGTCAACGTTTGCTGACAAAGTTCCAACTAACTGAGCATGGATATAGAACAAAGTTTAGACAGTTAGGGCCAGAGACAAATCAAGATTTCACAGATTTTGTTAACACAGTAAAGAATACATTTAACAATGGATGGAGCTTGCAGAAGTAGGGAAAGATTTTAATAAATTAGTAGATCGTAATGTTAAGAGACAAGGTAGTATCTGCATGCAATTCTAATTTAGTGGCGTTCTTTGAGGAACGTAAGCCAAAGGACATAGACACAATGTCTCAGTTAGGGCAAAACTACATGACTGCACATCCTAACGTATCTATTGGGAAACTAATGAGTGAGGAAATAGTCTGTGCAGCGTACACTAAACAGAACCAGAATCCAGTCATCAGACCAAGGGCGAAAAGTGTGGATTCAGCACAGAAAGGTGAGCAGCAAGAACTTCAAGATAATGGTTTCCGAGGAAACAATGTTGGTAGAGTAGGACGGTACCCATATAGAAGAGGGAACTTCCAGAGACGTCCAAATTATGCCGGATGTTGGAATTGTGGGAGCTGGAGACACAGGGCAGCAGAGTGTGATGCACAACCATCAGATGGACCAACGAACAACACTAAAAGGGAGATTACTTGTTTCAAATGTGGAAAGAATGGGCATATCAGCCATCAATGTAGGATGAGAGAAACAGAGCACTCAAATGCAGCGCAAGTAATTGAGACGCTGAACAATGAAGATTGTAGTGGGTGCAAACCTCTTTTTGAAAAAGACAGTCAGCCAGTCCTAATATGTGGTCATACAGTGAAAGCAGGATCAGCAGTGCATGAAGGAGGAAGTCTGAAGCTGCATCAGGGATTTGTCAATGATAGACCAGCGTTAACAATTAGGGATTCCGGATGTACGTCTATCGGAGTGAGGAGAAGTTTAATAGATCCCTCGGATTATACAGGGAAAAAGATTAGATGCATAACATTCAACGGCACAGTAGAGTTCTACCCAGTAGCCATAATAACAGTAAAAACACCATATATCACTGGAAGAGTGACAGCGTGTGTTCTGGACTCACCAGTGGCTGATTTGATCATAGGAAATGTTATAGGAGTTAAAGATTGTACAGAAGAGGAAGTAGTCTATTGGGACCGAAAAATATAGTGTAAGCAGTAACGAGGTAGTTACCACAAGAGAACCTAAATTAGAGAGTATAGCTGAGGTAGAAGAGGCACTTGAAGTAGACACAGGAACTCAGGACAAGGATAGTACAGCTGAGCAGATGAGAATGCATCCCAAATATAGTGCTAGTGAATCCCAGAGACAAGATACTACTCTGAACAAATGTTCCCAAGGGTGTAGGAGAGTAGAACATAGGCAGTCAAAGAAAGGTAGATGGTGCTTCGAGAGGAAGAACAATGTTCTCACTCGCAGGTTTTCAGATAGCAGAACTGCACGTGGGCAAGGAGCAGTACCTTTAGCACATAGAGACCGATATACTAGAACAGCTCAGGATAGTGCATGTGCAGGGCACATAGGCATAAGGCGTATGCAACAGAAAGCAAGGTGCCAGGTATATGGGCCAAGATTGAATAAAGAGTTCAGACTAAACAGAGACGCAAGTGTAACGGTGCAATATGCAGATAGGAAAGTGGAGTCAGGTCAAAAGAGTGTTCGCGACATTACTGACCCAGGGCTAGGGATAGCAAACAGATGTTGTAATTGTAGAGGTACCATGAGTCATGGGTACATGAAAGGTAGACACAGCATCGACAGGAATCAGAGGTGGGTTAATGCAAGAACAGAACCACCTGATATAGGGTCGGTACACAAATAGTATTGTGGGGTCGTGAAGTAGTAAGAGACCTGTGGGTACATAAGTATAATGCTTTTCTATGATGTATTATTATTATGATGTGATGTATTAGTTCATGCATTGATACACAAGATAGATGGTTGTATTTATGTGTGATGAATATAGGAGTGTACTATGAGCATTTGATGTATTATGTAGTGTGGTAGCTGGAGTAAGGTGCAGCCATACTTAGGGCTACCCAGGCTATATGTCTGGGTCACATGTTTAGTAAGTTTGAGTCTCCCAATATTTGAAAACGAAGTTTTCTTTTAAGAGGGGGGTAATGACATAAGCCTGGGTCACTGACATTGAGTTGAGTGACCGGGCAGGAGGAAGAATGGAGATGAGAGTGGGAGACAGTAAAGTGACTGACCTGGCTATGAGTAAACAGCCAGTCCTTAGAAATAATGGGAAGGGTGAGTGTGGACCCCAGGGGATGGGGCGAAAGACTGTGTGGTGTGAAGTCAAGGGACTGCAAGGGGGTTGATGTGTAGATGCCGAGCGGATCGGTAGTCGGAGTGAGAGAGGAGACCGACTGCGGGTCAGGTCGTTGAAGAGAGAGCTCCGTGTTGTGTTGTTCTTCTAGTTGGGAAGACAGGCCTGAACCCAGAGTGGGTTCTGTAATGAGTGTAGGCCAAAACCCAGAGTGGGTTCTATAGTTGAGCAGTGGCTCCAACCCAATGTGTGGGTGGTATTGTGTGAGATCCCGCCGAGGATTGTAGCTGGATTACCTGTCTTGTGGATTGAGATTAGAAGCAGGCCGTGAGAAGGAATTGATGTGTGCTGGTTAAATTGTGAGGAGGATATTTATATTCTATGGATTACATTATGTTTCTGGATGTATAAACATGTTCCGTTTGTCCGTCTTATTTCTGTAATAAAGGATTATGTGCGCCAACGGAATCTTGTTTAATGCCTGGTGAATATGCACTGCGGGGGTGAGTTACATTGCAAGACAGATATCTCCATTGACACACCATGAGTATCGTTACCTAGACAACGACCATCACACAATAATATCATGAGCATATCATCGTAAGAACTTCGTGATATTATCGTCAAGAAGACGTGTGACAATAAGCAAGATGTCCTGCGTCCGATACACCCATCTGGAGATCATCCGCCACATCCTGCACCCATCTTCTATTTGGCCTTCCTCTTCCTCTTTTCCCAGGCATATACCCATCCAATATTGTTCTCTCCAAACTTTCGTGACGTTTCAAGTGACCAAAATATTTCAATTTTCTGTGTTTTATCGTCTTTACTAGCCAACCTTCTTCAATATTCAGTTCTTGAAGTATGGATACTTCTTCTTTTCTTTGCTTCCATCCGGAGTGTTTTTTCAGATGTGATTGCGGTGAGTCTGGTTAGGCACCCTTGGATCGAAACCCTTAGGTCAACACATCCGGCTTTTAGCGTGCATTTTTGACCAGGTTTGCATTCCTGGTATGGATACTATTATCAAACGACTCGTATGATAAATTGTTGCGTGTTCACAAAATAAGCAGCCCACGTTTCCTTAGATAGATGATATCAGAGGGGAGGCGTGAATATTTATCATGCGATAAATTCTCATGCTAGAGTTCATGGTGCTGTAGTGTACATTGGAAGATATGTTCTGCATGGCTAAATATCAGGATGGGATTTCTCGACTATTATGAGGCAGAGCGGAGAGTATCAATTTCAAGTATGAGAATGGAGATCAAGGCGGCCACTGCGACACTGATTGACTTGACTCCAAAACACCGAAGAATGCTCATAGAAGCAGAGGAAGTAAGTAAAGTTCAGAGGGCATAGTAGAAATTATAAAATATGAGAAGCCATAGATAACATACCGGAATTCCAACTTATGGCCACACATTTCGAGGCGCTGTGATAAGTTAGAGCTGACAGCTTTGAATATAGAAACTATAGCTTTCAATGTATGTTTTGTCTGCTGTCTTTTCTGATCTATACTTATTTCATCTACTCCTATGAGTGCCAGTCAATGCCTATACATTTATTTGTGTGTGTGATGTTTTGGTAACCTCAAGAGTTCTCCAGCAATTGATATTTCTTTGACTTACAGAGACAACTATTGTCTGACTCTGTGTTCCCACTTCGGACAGTTTAGAATTGATGGCTACCACATGTATGGTTGTCATTTGATATGACATGAGTGGCTGTATTGGCTATGACAATGTGGTTGTCATTTGCTATGATACGTGTGTCTATCATGTGGTATGACATGAACAGCTCTCATTTGATGAATATGAGTACCTGTTACTTGTTATGACATGAGTGAATGTCACTTGTGACACGAGTGGACGTCAATTGATGTGACATGAGTGGATGTCACTTGTTATGACATGAGTTGATGTCACTTGTTATGACATGATTGGATGTCGCTTGTCATGACATGAGATGGCGTAAAGAAGTAGCCGATGTGCTAAATGCAAGGACAACTCTCACTACGATATTCAAGTGGGATAGAAAAGATACACTGCCGGGAAATAATCTTTTTATGCAGTTTATTACGAAGGCTAAGAAACAAATAGCGATTTTGACATAAGAATAAAAAAGGCAAAAACAATCCTTCATTTAACTAGAAAGGTTGAGGAAGTCACAAGAAATCGGTTATTAGGACAAATAAACCTAAGGAAAATGAATTAACGCGAGGCTTCTAAAACTACATGAGATTGACTGTGATAGTACAGTGGCCAGCATGCTTGCGTGCCCGCCTGGTGATCATGGGTACGAATCCACACGGAGACTGGGTGTTTACAATTAACATGGGCCTCCCCATGTCCACGCAGCCTGATGTTGGTACCAGAAAATTTCTGAGACGTCAAGGCGGACGGTGTGGTGTTGCCCACATTATCTATTGCGTGCCCATTTGTATATACAAATATGGGACAAGCACCATATACCTAATATCCCCCGAGGCGTGGATCCTTGTGTAAAAAGACATACATATCAGGAACAGATCATTATGGAGGTAGGTTTTTCGTGGAAGCAGTGAAGAGGGAGACCACCAAATGTATATGGGGTCAAGATGCGATAAATAGATACAACATGACCTCAACAGTAGTAGGACAAGAGGGCGGCCCCACTGTACATAGAATCAGAATGTGATACATAAGTATCACATGACCTCAACAGTTGCAGGACAAGAGGGTGGCCCCACTGTACACGGAATCAGGATGTGATACATAAGTACCAAATGCTAGTGAGTAATTTCAAAAAGACTATTATAGGGAACAAATTCTACAAGGGACATGCCACCGGATAGTGATGATGACGATGAAATGAGCATACATCACAGTGCTCTTGTTCCTTCAGCGAGGCTGTCGATATTTGAATCCTGTAGGTTCGTAACCCACAAGGCCACACTTAAGCTTTCAAGTTTTATATTGTGCAGTGTGTCCTATGCCAGTCTCCGTGGCTAAGAGCTTACGGATGCGATTAGTAAGCCCGCTTACCTGCTTTCTAAAAACAGCTGCAACCGATTTGGCAGCAGACCGCGTTGCGCTGGGTTTTAACGTGTTGGTATGGAAGCCGGTCGTTCAGAAATCAATGGCAAATTACTGAACGTAAACTTGCCAACACATGAACAACAGCAGTAAAATACTGGTGCTGACAGTGATGTCCTGTAAATAGGATATGAAACAAAAAGTGTGTCGTCTGGTATTGACTTCTGTCAATTTGTGTTTCATTCTCTTTTAATGACTTCAACATATTTCCGTCAGTCAATAAACTTTGTGTTTTATTTGCTGAAAAACTAAACAAACCAAAGCTACTGTATTTGTCATATGTTAGACTGAAAACAAAACTAAAATAACATTATTGCAGCAAAACGATGGGAAGCCGGTGGCAATAAATACAAACCCTCTCTCGTATATGACCACACCTATCTTTAACGAAAAAGAAATCGGTAAACACAGTATGTGATGGTACACAGTTTGGACCTTTACTTTCTAAGACGTTAAAAAGTTGGACCGTAAATTAACAATTTATTATGGCTATAAGTCATTCTCTCGAGTTCTCCACGTGGGAAATTATAAGTTAGCAAACCCTCGCCTCCTCCTCATCCATTCTCCAACGCAACGAGTAAATATTGACCGTTGGACATTGGAGTTTCCCCAACGCTGTATTTAGTCTACGACAGCTTCAGAAACTTACAAAAGTGCAAACAAAAACCAAACAAAATAACACCCGAGATTCTTAAACGCAAGATGCTTTTCTGGTGCATTATAAAGCTTTTTTGCTGGAAACCTAACGCCCTGGCACTAACGAGTTGTCTTCAGTTGAAAATTCCTTTAAATGAAGTGATCCCCTTTGGGGTCGTTTGTCAAGAAAAACTGTGATGGTAATACGAAGTATTTTATGTAAACTCTGGGGTATAGCCCACTCTACCCGCAGATCGATTAGACTGGATAGCAAGGTGCGAGCAGATATTCCGCCTCACGTATTTCGGGACGATGATTTCTTACAATCCACACCAGATGATGGTGGGGTACTTCCCTGTCAGTACAAACTAAACTGGAAATGGATAGCAGGGCTCGGATCATGGCCGCAGTGCTTATTTTGATTTCTTGCTAGATGTTGTTTCACGTAAAAACACAAAAACAATTGTAATGGTATTTACAAAGATAAAAGTTAATTATAAATGCAATATAAAAGCGAATGGAACCAAACTGAGACAATATAATGTGTTTAGGTATTTTGCTAATTGAACAACTGTAGATAGAAGACGTATTAAGGACGTTAAATGTGAATGACTCAGGCAAAGGTAGAGAAGAAGAATATTCTATGTGAATCGACGTCAGAATAATAGTTCTTAAGCTCTATATCGAGCCTATTCTAAAGTATAGAAGTGAATCATAGACAATTAGCAGACTGATGATGAATTATAAGGAAGATGTGCGAATGTGGATTTATAGAAACATGATGAGAACACATTCTTAGGGCAATTCATAAGAAGGGAAGGTTGAAGTACGCCGTGACAACGGGAAAGGCAGAAGGGAGGAAAAGAAGAGAGGGATCGAGAGAGAAGATGCTCGACAGTTTGACAACATGCCATGGAGGAACATCGTTATCAGAAATAATAATCAACACACGAAACAAGGAGTTGTGAACATACATTATCACCAACACCACATGGCATGGACCATATATAGAAGAAGAAGAAGAAGAAGCAGAAGAAGAAGAAGAAGAAGAAGAAGAAGAAGAAGAAGAAGAAGAAGAAGAAGAAGAAGAAGAAGAAGAAGAAGAAGAAGAAGAAGAAGAAGAAGAAAAGAAGTATTAGTAGTAATATTAATAGTAGCGTTAGTAGTAGTTGTAACATTAGCTTTAGTAGTAGTAGTAGTAGTAGTAGTAGTAGTAGTAGTAGTAGTAGTAGTAGTAGTAGTAGTAGTAGTAGTAGTAGTAGTAGTAGTAGTAGCAGCAGCAGCAGCAGCATTAGTAGAAGTATTAGTAGTAGTTGTAGTAGAAGTAGGCATCGTAGTAGTAGTAGTAGTAGTAGTAGTAGTAGTAGTAGTAGTAGTAGTAGTAGTAGTAGTAGTAGTAGTAGTAGTAGTAGTAGTAGTAGTAGTAGTAGTAGTAGTAGTAGTAGTAGTAGTAGTTGTTGTTGTAGTTGTAGTAGAAAAAGAAGAAGACGATGAAGAAGAAGAACAAGACGTTGCTGTACTTTTACTATCCAAACTGCACGTCTACATATAAGGTTGGGTGGCAACCAGAAATAGCAAAGACATAAGTAAGATACAGAGAGTGGGATGGGGCTTACAGACGGTCATTGAGAAGACGAATCTAGTCATAAGGCATGAAAGATTAGTACTATCCCACTGTTATCACAGGATCAGCAGATGTAGAATAACGTCCCTATTCCTTGCCCGGTGTCCCGTTACCATCATATTATCAGCAGATATAGAATAACGTCCCTATTCCTTGCCCAGTCGATAGATCGTTGTCCCATTAAGATCATAGGATCAGCAGATGTAGAATAACGTCCCTATTCCTTGCCCAGTCGATAGATCGTTGTCCCATTACCATCACAGAATCAGCTGATGTAGAATGACGTCCCTATTCTTTGTCTTGAAACATTATCGTTGTCCCACAGTCGCAGAATCAGCTGATGTAGAACTAGGTGTCTGTTCTTGGTCAAGTCTTTACACTTGAAAGATCATCGTTATCCCACTCCCATCACTGCTTCAGCTGATGTAAAAGAACATCGCTGTTGCTTGTCGTTAACATATCCTTAGGGGATGGTGTTAGACCCACATTTTTCTGCGACATGTTGTTTGTCCATCAAGAATGATGACCATTCATTTCATCCGGTGGGGTTGATAGTATGGAGCCGTGAGTTCTAAGATTTCTGTTAAGGCCTATTTTGGCTCGAAATGTTTTTTTGACAACGTGGGCAAAGAATGCTTGACTTCCAGGAGGAGGATCTCCTGCAGCACTTTTTCTGTCCAGCCCTGCGAGATACATGTACTCGAGAGTCCATCTGGTCAATAGTACATCGATGCGTAGACATTTTGTGACATTCGTCTCTAGCTGCCATTCAACTGGGTCGAACACAGATTCAAAACGAAATGGGATCGAATTTCTTACATCTATGTTTGTAGGCGTGTACACTATCCTAAACGCTTCTGCGAATGCCATGATTATTCGCCCAGTCAACTCATCATCCAAGTTATGCTGTTGCAATCGACTATCTCCACTGGGGTAATGCCATAGTGCACACAAAGTGATGACTCACGTGTTAACTGTCGAACAAATGAACGTTGTAATATCTTGGTTTTTATTTTCCAGTTCGCATTAAACAAGTGATTAAACAAATATGGCACTTTCAAAAAGGCATTTTGTTCTGAACAAAATTGGGTTATAAAAAGACAATGTGACAACCGAGAGTCACGTGGTTATAACTTAAGGAAGCTTGTTGCCCAGAAAAGAAATCACAACGTTAGTATCGCGTGTGATCGCCTTGAGCATGCGCACAGTGCAGCGCCGCGGTGTTTCACTTGAGCACAACACATCTGGTCTGGGCTTGTGGGGCGCAGTTTCATTTAGCAGTAAACGCAATATACTACTGAACTAGTCTCTGGCTGGTAGTATAGGGTGCGCCTCCGTCTGTCCACAAGGTCCCAGTGATGCTTTTAGGAGTTCGATTTATTGGTTGGTTGTGAATCTTTTGGTTTAGTCTCCAAAGGTCTTTGCACACTCGGGTAACTCAAGAAATGCTTAATAATGATCCAGTAGAGCACAAAGGGAATCCCAAAACAGTACACAATCCATAGCAATGGCAAGGATTCAGATGAGGGCGTACCAGAATTCCAGAGCTACAAATAATCTGTTTTAATTTAGTAGGTTAAGACAGTTTCAGTTTTTGTCTTCTCATCCATCCATCCATCCATCCATCATGCGCCTTGCCGATAAGCGTGGGCGGTCTTGATTCGCCATTTCACTCTATCACCAGAGTTGTGGATTAGCTCAGTGTTTTTGTCTCGACCACGTCAATTGGCCAAGCCATCCAGGTATTTACGTCTCTGTCTTCCCCTTGTTCTCTTCCTCTCGATCTTGCCAGTTGTTACCAAGTCATAATGTGGCCACACACACACACACACACACATACACAAAATGAAGACTGTCTCATTCTGATGTTTGTGATAAGCTGTCTTTGCGACTTAGCCTCCTTCAAAATGTCCAGATTGCTTATTTTGGTTGTCCAGGAAATTTGTACCGTTCTTCTATAAAACCATATCTCCAAATCCCCCAGGGCCTTTTTTCGCTAGTTTACTAATTGTCCAGGAATCGTAGCCACATGTTAGAACTGGTTCTGTGTAACATGCAATAATTAATTTTCTATCTTCCAATGACAAGGACTTACTGCTTAAAATGTTCTTTATTTGATAGAATACAGTTTGTGTTTTATTTTAGCTGTATAAATTTGAAAGTATGTTTTCAACAAGATTTTGGCCAAAATATAATCAGAGAACAAATAGTTTTGGAAGCTCTTCACATGGAGAGTTATTTTCTTTAATCTGTGAATTCACTGTGTTTCTTCTAATTTACTTCTTTTATTCATTCAGTATGCAGGATAGATGAATACCATAATACAGGATACTGAGATGCGCAGTTTCATAATTCCCCGGTATACCAAGTCGAGGGTTCGAAAACAGCTGCGGTCGATTTGGAAGCCGACATTCTCCGTTGTTTTTGATGGTATAAAGCGTTGACCGTTGATAAAGCAATATCAAACTTTTGAACTAAAATTGTCTAGTCATCATGATCGTTCACTTTGGCCGTCAATGATAATGTCCAAGGTTGACATTGGTAGCATAAGGTTGGTGTGAATATGCTATTTATTATCTGCAGTTTTGCGGACATAGGTTTATTTGAATGTTTCAGTAAGGGTGATAATTGATATATATATATATATAAGCGTACTTGCTTTTTGACATTTGATTTTGATTTCTTTGTATATTCTGCCGTCTTCTGTAATCATACTTCCAAGACATGTGAATTATTTAACTTATTTCAGAGATGTGCTATTTATGATATTTATCTGTATACTAAGTGGATCACTAGATTTGCTTCATTTTTGGCGTTATTTACTCGTATATTCATATTGTATCTGCTGCATGATGAACTCAGCTTATTAATTTGATTTTGCAGTCTACCCTCATCGCTATAAAACATGTACTGATCGTCTGCAAATAAAAGCTCAGTGAATCTGTTGCTAAGTCTGAAGTAAAGAGTTCGGCATTTTCTGAATCTGTTCTGTTATGAACTGTTTCTTTTTATTTTCGATCAATGTAGATATTAAATAGCAGAGGGAGAGCACATATCCCTGTCTCAATCCTGTATTGACTGTGAACATATCTGATATACCTTCTTGAGTTCGTATTGCATTTTGCCTCGAGTGGTACATGGCTATGATGTTTGCTAGAAATTGGACTTGTATCCTGTAGTCTTCAAGAATGGTCCCTAATTTGTATCTATCTATTTTGTCGAAAGCTTTTTCCTGATCCTAAAACACAATATTCTGCTGGTCTCTGTATTCGGTGGTATTTTCACATATTTATCTGAGTGTGAATAGTGCATATTAATCTGTTAGGTATATGTGATACCAGATGGTCAGGAATGGGCATTATAACATCTGAGGAATATAGAATAATCTATTCTGGTGGAGAGAAACATCAGCGAGGAGAAGCAATTATAATGGATACAGGGAGATCAAAATCGATCAAAGGATATTGGACTGTATCAGACAGAGTGTTACTGGTGAAGTTGAGCGGAAGACCTTTTGATGTCAACGTCATAAAAGTTTATGCACCAACAGCAGACAGTAATGATGACAGCATTGGTGAATTTTAGAATGATTTAGAGAATGTCTTCAAGAAATGTAAAAATTCTGAAGTAAATATCATAATGGGTGACTGGAATGCCAAAGTTGGAATCAACAGGGCGGATGCATAGTAGGCAAGTATGGACTAAGAGAACAGAATGAAAGAGGTTGCAGACATGTACAGTAGGCAAAAGAGCATGATGTGATCATTGGAAACACCTGGTATAAACAGCACCCAAGGAGATTATGGACATGGAGGAGTCCTGATTATAAGATCATAAATCAGATTGATTAATTCTCATCAACAAAGATTTCGAAATGCCTTAAAGTCGCAACAACTATACCAAGCGCAGACTGCTACAGCGACCATAGATTAAACTTAAGCAATTTACATATACAATTAAGAAAGTCAAATATACACCAAGAAACACACTTTGATCCAGGAAATGAAGCGTGAGGAGATAAAAGATAAATTCAACGTAGAGATTAGAACAGATTTATGCATTGTCCATATGGAAAAATTTTTTTGAAGATGTCAAAACCAACGGGAAATTTTAAAAAATCAGTCAAACAAGCTGCAGAAACAACCATCCCAAAAATAAAGATAATAGGACGCAAGAAATGGACGACGGAAGACATGTTAAAAACTCATGGAAATAAGAAGAATTAAAAAAAATAACAAGGAAAAATGTGAAGAGATTCACAAGAAAAGTAGGAAGCTGTGCAAAGAGTCAAAAGAAACATTGGTTGAGGAAAATTGCAAGGCAATTGAAAACCAACACAACACCCTGAATACCAAATTAATGCACAAAAGAATTAATGACATCACTAACAAAAGAACAACACAACGGGTTGCCTAAAACCAAAGAGGACAAAATCAAATAAAAAAGATTTTTTTACATGCGTGGTAAATTTGTGAAAGACCTTCATGATGATTCAAGAAAAAAAATTTGATCATCTGAATAATGAGAACCAAAAATTTTTGAAAGGGAATTCAGAATGCTTTTAAACCATATGAAACTGGCAAGACCCGGGGTACAGATAACATCACAATAGAATTATCAATCCCTTTAGAAATATGGAATAGACCAACCCAGAGCTGAGCAATATACTACTGGTGATATATCGCATAAATTATGTATTTTATTTATTGCAATCCCAAAGAAAATCAGGAGCCTTGGAATGCGATCAACATCGAACAATTAGTAAAAGAGCCACTCCGAAAATTCTGCTGAGAATTATGCAAATAGTTAGGAAGAAAATACACCCAAAAAAGGAGAAGAAAATGTGGGTTTGTAGAAGGGAAAGGACAGTAAATGCTGTGTATATACTGATACAGTAATTGAACGTTTATAGAAGTAAACAAAGATCTATATCTTTGCTTTATTTACTTTCACAATACTTTCGATAAAGTGAGACATGTCGACAAGATAAGGATGCTTGAAGATCTACAAATTGATGGGAAAGACATTAGACATGTAAAACACATACATTGGAAACACAAGCTCCCCAGAATTAATAATGTTGTGGGCAAAATCAGCTTTAAGGAGGGGGGAGACGGGGTGTAGGGTTTCCCGATCTTTTTTTTCCTGTACAGTGAAAATATGTTCAGAAATATAGAAGATATGGAAGGAATCAACAATGGGGGAAGATACATCAATAACATTAGATATGCAGATGATACAGTCTTTATTGCAGACAATGAACAGGACCTGCAACATTTAGTAGATGCGGTTGTTGCACTTGCACACAGTGAGCAACTAGGGTTAGAATTGAATAGTAAAAAGACACAGATTATGGTCGTCACTGGGAAGAAGGAAATACCACAATGTGATATACGAGTAACTGGGCATATTCTTAAACAAGTGAATTGGTACAGTTATCTCCGAACAGTCATAACATCTGATGGGAGATGCCTTGAAGAGATTAGAACAAGAATTGCCATGGCGAAGGTAGCCTTTTGCAAGATGAAAAACATACTGACCAATAAAAGATATCAATTGAAACGAGAAAAAGAGTGTTGAGGTGCTACATAGAACCTATACTTTTGTATGGTTGTGAAGCGTGGAAAATGAACAGTCAAGCTGAAAAACATCTGATGGCTGTCTAATGTGTAAGGGGTCTACTGTATCAGGGGCCTACGTGGCCCACTTGCCATCAGACAGGTCTACACCCTGGCTATTTCGCCACTCAGCATTTTTTTTTTTTGGTTTGCATATCCTTTACAGGACATCGCTGTTAACACCAGCATCTTTCAGCGGTATGTTGATTTCTTGGCAAGATTACGCTCAGTAGTTTGCCATTGCTTTCTGAGCGGCGGGCTCACATACCCCGTAAGTTACCGATGCGATTCGAACCACTGCTAATTCTCATTGTCATCACGTTACCGACGAGAGTATACAGAGATTACGGAGAAAAGTCATAACCTCTCCACTCAGCATACGAGCCATATATTTTACCGAATGTGGACTTCATTCTCATCTGCTGGAACCAATATAAGAAAAGGTTTGATGCATTTGGGGCATTTTTGAGCCACCTAGAGTGTCGCGCGCTATAACCACTCATCGAGTCCTGATTAGTCTATAGATATATGGGCTGCCACCACATACCCAATACGCTTTATGACATATTAAAGGGGCCTTGAATTTACGTACTTGTACCGTCTGCCGTCGTGGAGGAGGCTTAACATTTAGGGAAACACAGTTTCACAATTCTCGACATACCAAGACGATGATTGGAACTCAGCCACGTCGATTTGGAAGCAGACCGGTTTGCAATGATTTCGATGATATGGGCGCCGGCCGTTCAGAAAGCAATGGCAAGCTATTGAACATAAACTGCATAGTGAAATCCTTTAGAGAACGTCGCAGTTAACTGCAGTATTTT
Organism: Cepaea nemoralis; assembly: GCA_014155875.1. Lineage (NCBI taxonomy): Eukaryota > Metazoa > Mollusca > Gastropoda > Stylommatophora > Helicidae > Cepaea > Cepaea nemoralis. The sequence continues at coordinate 83,684 of JACEFZ010027481.1, forward strand.
TCTGTTCCTTGTGATTTCTTGACAAATTTACGTTCAGTAGTTTGTCATTGCTTTCTGAACGACCGGCACTCATACCATTGTATGAAAACCAGCACAAGGCGGTCTGCTGTCAAATTTCCCGCATCTGTGTTTCGAGCGTTGTATGCGGGATTGCAAATTGTGTTCGTGAACTTCGTAACCTCGTTGTCACAAAGCCGGCGGTAAATTATAAACGGCCATTAAATGCAGGGGTAAAGGACATGCAAGTAACTTTTGCCATTACTTTACACTAGCCACCATGAAACGGTAGCTCTATATCCATTCATACGAATAGAGTATTGATTTCACTGGTTTACTGTACACGTAATGACAATAAAACAACGACACACAAATGTTCTGTAATGGAAAAACCAGAGACAGACAGCACACATAACTCGATCTCATCACAACATAAGTGGAAGACACACAAAACTCAGTCTCAATACAACATTAGTGGAGACCGCCAGTTTATGTCTGGAATCAACATGGATGCAGGCAACAGAAATACGCTGAAACGGGAAACGGAAATTATAGTAGAAGCCAGTCAGAGACTTTTTTAGTGCCACGGATAATTTTTGATTAAAAATAATGTGTTGTATACTACAACAGAGGGCATATGTTATGTAAAATCCATAGCCATCGTCCGTTTATGTCTGTGCTATTGTTATTTGGTTTAACGCGTGTGCTTTTCCTGGCAGTCAGTAACTGGTTGGGGGGGGGGGGGGGGGGGGCTGAGTGGTCTCCAGGTTTGGTGTTCCGCTTCGAGTGTTGGAGGTCCCGGGTTTAAGCCCTGGTGAGGGCCGGGAATTTTTTAAGTGGACTTCTAGTAACAAAATTTTCCCCTGGTCACCGGGTAGTGAGATCGGACGCCCATGTGTATTGTTGCGCACGTAAAAAATCCCTTGGCAGTTGGAAATCGAAAAAGAGTAGCCTAACGGCGTTGCCCGCGCAAAATTTCGAGTTAAAAATCTACCCAAGGTATTTCAGGATCTTCGCCAATGCTACGAAATTCGTGCACTGAGCTGAGATTCTCCGGCCTTAGGCTTGAGTTAGGAGTAGAACGGAACACGTATGGCGTTACACCCGTGTGCCGTGATGTTGATCCGTCGACTAGACAAAACTTAACTAGACTAAACTAAACTAGACTAAAACTGGTTTGCTCTTCTTCTTCTGCCCTTATTCCTCCATTGCGGCATAGACACCCAACCAAACCATGCGAAGCCGTCCTGTCTTTTGCAATGCCCCGCAGCCTTCCCCTCCCCCCCCCCCCCCCACCCCAATGACCTCCTAGTATTATTCATCTCTATCTGTAATTCCGTTTTCCGTGTGATTTTAAGTCTGCCGTTATTTCGGTTGCCATGTGAGCTCCAGACAAGAGATTGTCTATTTGTATTGGCCTCAAGTTTTCTCTTTGTTTTTCTTATCCAGTCTTTTCTGCACCTTTTGGTTCTCTGGGTTTTGTTTAGTTCTCTCAATGAGCTCTACATTGGTGATTCTGTTGTACCATTGTATTCCACAATTATGACCGGCACCAGTTAATGAACATGTGTAATTTATTTGTAATTCTTTTAGTTGTTCTTCATGTTTCCTTATCATACAGTATTACCGATTTAACAATTCGAGTTAAAATATTCTATTCACTATGATAAGATTTTCATGTACTCGAAAAGAGTATTGATTTAATTGCTTTACTGTATATGCAATTCTAGAAACTCTAGACAGACAGCACACATAACTCGATCTCATTACAACATAAGTGGAAGACACACAAAACTCGGTCTCATTACAACATAAGTGGAGACCGCCAGTTTATGTCTGGAATCAACATGGATGCAGGCAACAGAAATACGCTGAAACGGGAAACGGAAATTATGGTAGAAGCCAAGAAGCCAGCCAGAGACTTTTTTAGTGCCACGGATAATTTTTGATTAAAAATAATGTGTTGTATACTACAACAGAGGGCACATGTTATGTAAAATCCATAGCCATCGTCTGTTTATGTCTGTGCTATTGTTATTTGGTAGAACGCGTGTGCTTTCCTGGCAGTCAGTAACTGGTTTGCCAGATGTTAAGCATTGGTTAATACTATTTATCAAGAACACTGCAGGTGGAGTCGGTTTGGTTTGGTTTGTAATTTTGTTTGGTTTGTAGTTTGGCTGATTTATAGTTTGGCTGATTTATAGTTTGGCTGATTTATAGTTTGGTTGGTATGTAGTTTGGTGTGTAGTTTGATTTTCTTTGTAGTTCGATTTGTGGTTTGGTTTGATTTATCGGTTGGTTGGTGAGTAGTTTTGGCTTGCTTGTAGTTTGATTGTGTTTGCTGTTTGGCTGGTTTATAGTTTAATGGATAGTTTGGTTTGCTTTGTAGTTTGGTTTGTAGTTTTATTTTGTCTTACAGTTTGGTTCTAAGTATGGTTTGGCTTGTAGTTTGGGATTGCTAGCAAAGGACCATCTTCTTTGCACACACGGATACTTCCATACGTGCTCGAGTCTCCTCCTATAGATCACTCAAGGATATTTGCAACACCGTACACTAACTCATTACCACCGACGTGAATACAAATACATGCATTCCAGAATCACTTATGCAATAAAACTACTTTACATTGTTGGATTCCCCAGTGATGAAATGTAGCCTGAAAACCGGTCTATTCAACCTTTGTCGAGGGATGTTTTTAACTCACCACAAGTACGAATACGGCTCTTTGATATTCGTCTTTATTTGAGAGGGCTGTGCCTGCTATCCAGTACCCCAGAATCGAAAGGGAGAGGTGATATTAAATAAAACTACAAGCCTGAGCAGTTTCTGGTACTCACCTGTTGGAAGTGACCACAAACCATTACAACCCCCCACTCGTTATGACGCACGAATATAAAAGTGATATGATGATGATGATGATGTCGTATGTACTAAACTATAACACTCTACCGTGGGATGCCTTATCGGCACCTTGATTTTCATTAGTGTAAAAATGACAACGTACTATGTAACCCCACACACGTTATCTATAAGACAAGAATAATTTCACAATCGATGTTTCAATCCAGACCATTGCTCTAGCGGCTGTTTTCGATGGTTTCGCTATTTGGAAACACTTGTGCGTCTGAACAGCTTTTTAGTCGTATGAAGCACGTCAAATCACAAGTGAGAACACGAATTACTGATGTTCATTTGGAAAAATATTTGCGTGTAGCGACAACATCAGTCGAGATCAATTTTGATGCACTTAGTTCTGCAAAACAAAATCAGATGTCTCACTTTTAAATATGTTTAAATTGTCTAATAAATATGTTTGATTCTCAGTTATGTTTTACTTTCTTTAAAAGAAAATAATGTACCTATTTCTTGTTGTTGTTTTTAAAAAAAATTAAATCAGGCAAGCGTTTGACCACGATCTCACTTACTGGGAAGCGACAATGAGGTCGAAGCTGTAGCACGCTTGCTTGTTTACTTTAATTAACGAAATAGGTGCGTGACCCGGCAGGAAATATTATTTCTGAAATTTGACACGCCTGCTGAAAAGGTTGGCCACCCCTGCCTAGCCAGTCTGTGTATCACGGACCTTGGCTAAGTCAGCATCGGCAGCACCACTACTACCATCATCATCCAGTGCCATATCACTTTGAAGGACTATTGTAATGCGCTCCCAACATCTTCTGTCCTGAGTCTTTCACGATACTTAGAGGGGTCAGCCTTCTCTAGATATTGTCAAAGTTATATAATGTTGTACTCTATCCCTCACTCGTCTAGCCAGCCCGCATATCAGTAATCATTTATGCTTATTTACGTAAAAGGGTTACGTACGCAGTTCGTAATCCCGCATACCCGCTTTCGAAACACAGCTGCGGGCGAGTTGGCAGCAGACCGTCTTGCATTTTTTTTTACGAAATAGTATGGGTATCGGTCGTCCAGAAAGTCATGGCAAACTAGTGAACGTAAACTTGTCAAAAGATCATAACAGCAAACAATACTGGTGTTGAATGCGACGTCCTGTAAAGGATATGCAACTAAATCTTTTTGTTTACCTCCTTTTCCACGCTCCGAGTCGAACTGAGTATATAGTGATGGTCCATATTTTCAACGCTGCGAGTTGTACTGAGTATATAGTAAATATAGTAGTAGTATATATTTTATAGAACTATCAACACTCCATAGATGATCAATATCAAACCGCCCGCCTTTACTTCCTAGAACATTTCCTGATAGCCATTTCATTTTGTATCGACCTGATAGCCCAAGTCCATTATCCAAATTCTCCGCGTCCTTTGAGGATTCGAACACATGAAGACTGGGTCGGATGGCTAGTGTGCTAGTTATTGCACTGCCGCGACTCCCACTTAATATATGTGATCAACTTGTAAAGAACCACACTGATAAAGTTTTCCATCTTGTCTGTTTTGTAAATCAAGCTGTACACGAGAGAGAAAGAAGCCCAACCGCGCCCATACCGAGGCCTCCATTACAGCTGCGGCCTGAGGACAATACGGCCATATTGTCATATATTGGCTGGCTGAAGAACCTTGCAATCACGAATAAATGGCTTCTTCTATTGGCACCATTTAGGGCCAAAAATTATGCCACAAATTATCGAAACATTCAATATTTGTCAAGGGTCATCAGTTGGCATTTTAAGCATAAATTCGTTCATTCTTTGCTTTTCCTTTCCGTTTTCTTTCTCGTATTCACTTTCGCTCCTCTCTTTACCATAACGGATTTTAATTGTGTAACACTATTCTGGATAGACACACACGCACGCTGGCATACCTAAAACACACACGCAAATACACACTCACACAGAAAGATAGACAGACAGACAAACACACACACACACAGATATATATATATATTAGTGACATTTTAGTTTAATTAGTTTCCTGGCCAACAAAATTGCCTTGTCTGTATTTTCCTGCAATAATAATAGTAGTAGAGTAGTAGTAGTAGTAGTAGTAGTAGTAGTAGTAGTAGTAGTAGTAGTAGTAGTAGTAGTAGTAGTAGTAGTAGTAGTAGTAATAGTAGTAATAGTAGTAGTAGTAGTAGTAGTAGTAGTAGTAGTAGTAGTAGTAGTAGTAGTGACAGTAGTAGTAGTAGTAGTAGTAGTAGTAGTAGTAGTAGTAGTAGTAGTGGTAGTAGTATCAGTGGTAGCAGCAGCAGCATTAGTAGTAGCTGCAAAAGTTGTACCAGGAGGAGCAGCATCAGTAGTAATAGAAGTAGTAGTATTAGTAGCTGCAGCAGCAGCAGTAGAAACAGCAGCAGCAGTAATAGCATCAGCAGCGGTAGCAGCAACAGTAGTAGCAGTAGTAGTAGTAGTAGTAGTAGTAGTAGTAGTAGTAGTAGTAGTAGTAGTAGTAGTAGTAGTAGTAGTAGTAGTAGTAGTGGTAATAATAGTAGTAGTAGTGGTAGTAGCAGAAGTAGTATTACTGTAATAGCAGAAGTAGTAGTGGTAACAGTAGTAGTAGTAGTAGTAGCAGCAGCAGCAGCAGCAGTAGTAGCAGCAACAGTAAAAACAGCACCAATAGTAGTAGTAGTAGTTTTAGCAGCAGCATCAGCAGCAGCAGCAGCAGCAGCAGCAGCAGCAGCAGTAGTAGTAGTAGTAGTAGTAGTAGTAGTAGTAGTAGTAGTAGTAGTAGTAGTAGTAGTAGTAATAGGATCACCTGCAACGGTAGCAGCAGTAGTAGTAGTAGCAGCAGCAGAAGCATCAGCAGCAATAGCAGCAGTGTGGATGGAGACTAAACTTTAATGTATGGTTATGGATGAAGACTAAACAACAATGTGTGGTTGTGGATGGAGACTAAACAATAAAATGTGGATGGAGACTAAACAACAATGTGCGGTTGTGGATGGAGTCTAAACAATAAAATGTGGATGGAGACTAAACAACAATGTGCGGTTGTGGATGGAGTCTAAACAATAAAATGTGGATGGAGACTAAACAACAATGTGCGGTTGTGGATGCAGACTAAACAATAAAATGTGGATGGAGACTAACCAACAATGTGCGGTTGTGGATGGAGTCTAAACAATAAAATGTGGATGGAGACTAAACAACAATGTGCGGTTGTGGATGGAGACTAAACAATAAAATGTGGATGGAGACTAAACAACAATGTGCGGTTGTGGATGGAGTCTAAACAATAAAATGTGGATGGAGACTAAACAACAATGTGCGGTTGTGGATGGAGTCTAAACAATAAAATGTGGATGGAGACTAAACAACAATGTGCGGTTGTGGATGCAGACTAAACAATAAAATGTGGATGGAGACTAACCAACAATGTGCGGTTGTGGATGGAGTCTAAACAATAAAATGTGGATGGAGACTAAACAACAATGTGCGGTTGTGGATGGAGACTAAACAATAAAATGTGGATGGAGACTAACCAACAATGTGCGGTTGTGGATGGAGACTAAACAATAAAATGTGGATGGAGACTAAACAATAAACTGTGGATGGAGACTAAACAATAAAATGTGGATGGAGACTAAACAACAATGTGTGGTTGTGGATGGAGACTAAACAATAACGTGTGGATGGAGACTAAACAATAAACTGTGGATGGAGACTAAACAATAAACTGTGTATGGAGACTAAAAAACAAAGCGTTGTTGTGGATGGAGACTAAACAATAAAGTGTGGATGGAGACTAAACAATAAAGTGTGGATAAAGACTAAACAATAAAGTGTGGATGGAGACTAAACAATAAAGTGTGGATGGAGTTTAAACTATAATGTGTGATCGTGGATAGAGACTAAACAAGAATGTGTGGTTGTGGATGTAGACTAAACAAGAATGTGTGGTTGTGGGTGGAAACTAAACAATAAAGTGTGGATGGAGACTAAACAACAATGTGTCGTTGTGGGTGGAGACTAAACAATAAATTGTGGATGGAGACTAAACAATAAAGTGTGGATGGAGATTAAACTATAATGTGTGGTTGTGGATTGAGACTAAATAACGATGTCTGGATTGAGATTAAACAACAATGTGTGATCGTGGATAGAGACTAAACAATAAAGTGTGGTTGTGTTTGGAGACTAAACAAGAATGTGTGGTTTTGGGTGGTGACTAAACAATAAAGTGTGGATGGAGACTAAACTACAATGTGTGGATGGAGACTAAACAAGAATGTGTGGTTGTGGATGGTGACTAAACAATAAAGTGTGGATGGAGACTAAACTACAATGTGTGGATGGAGACTAAACAAGAATGTGTGGTTGTGGATGGAGACTAAACAAAAAGTGTGGATGTGGATTGAGACTAAACAACAATGTATGGTTGAGGATTGCGACTAAATAACGATGTCTGGATGGAGTCTAAACAACAATGAGTGATTGTGGATGGAGACTAAACAATAAAGTGTGGATGGAGACTAAACAACAATGTGTGGTTGTGGATGGAGACTAAACAAAAAGTGTGGATGGAGACTAAACAATAAAGTGTGGATGGAGACTAAACAATAACGTGTGGATGGAGACTAAACAACAATGTGTCGTTGTGGATGGAGACTAAACAATAAAGTGTGGATGGAGACTAAACAATAACGTGTGGATGGAGACTAAACAACAATGTGTGATTGTGGATGGAGACTAAACAAAAAGTGTGGATGGAGACAAAACAACAATGTGTCGTTGTGGATGGAGACTAAACAACAATGTGTGATTGTGGATGGAGACTAAACAATAAAGTGTGGATGGAGACAAAACAATAACGTGTGGATGGAGACTAAACAACAATGTGTGATTGTGGATGGAGACTAAACAACTATGTGTGATTGTGGATGGAGACTAAACAAAAAGTGTGGATGGAGACAAAACAAGAATGTGTGGTTGTGGATGGAGACAAAACAAAAAGTGTGGATGTGGATGGAGACTAAACAAAAAGTGTGGATGGAGACAAAACAAGAATGTGTGGTTGTGGATGGAGACTAAACAACAATGTGTGGATGTGGATGGAGACTAAATAGTAATGTATGAATGTGGATGGAGACTTAACAACAGTGTATGGATGGAAACTAAACACACAATGTGCGAATTGAGACTAAATAGTAATATGTGGATGTGTGTGGGAATGTTGGAGTCTAAACAACAATGTGTGAATGGAGAACAAATAATAATGTGTGGATATGGATGGCGACTAAACACAACAAGATGTGGTTGTGGATGGAGACAAAATAATAACATGTGGGTAGGGACTAAAGAACAATATCAGTCTGTGCTGATGGTCTTACCAAATCAATGATCTGGGCCAAGGCCACGCCATAGCTGACATTGAGCGCCTGGTTGTTGTACAGACTCGGCCTGACTTGTTTGTTGTAGCTCTTCATCAGATCTCTTACCAGACGATACTCGTCGTCGGAACCGTAATAAGGGTTGCTATGGCAACAACCTAGGGGAAAAGTAACGGACACAGCATGTATTCACTATTACAAGGAAAGAAATAGTAAAATGCATTGTCTTTAATATACATTTTATTGTTCTGGAGTAATGGTGTCATTACTAAAGTTATTTCCCTTTATGACGCACTTGGAGCACTTCTATGGAGATGGTTTCCATGGAGATTTAATTTACCATGATGTGGCGACATCACAAACAGTAAAATGACAAATTTGAAAATGTGATGGGAAAATTACATAAATAAACAAACGTAATTACGGTGGAAACTTAACCATATATTTTTTTAAATGGCAAATCTGGAATACAATGAAAGTTTTAACAGACATTCAGATAGTTCGGTTAATCAAGGTCATCCCACACAATGTTGATTGACTAAACTGGATCTTCTCGGGGTCGGGGTTGAGATCCACTCACATCCATGGTTACATCTTACACAGACTATGATATGTAGCATGTCCTTTGCAAGACGTTCTTGCAGCCCCGATTGATTTTCTCATGCCGGTGTAGAGATTGAACTCCCTACCTCCACATCAGCGCATCGGAAGTTTAAGAACAAGTTCTCTTATTCTTTCAGATACATCGGTTTCAACACTGATTAAAATAAACAATGAACTTATGGTCTAGCTCAGTGGTTCTTGCCACATAACGGAACACGCGCCACCAAGTATAAAGAAGAGACCTTACTGGATTTTCCCAGACAGTCACAAAACTGGACGACAAATATGAGAAACCAAGGAAAGGAAAACAAACGTCATTGGACGGCAACGGGAGACGCTGTGAATTCGTGGATTTGAAAGGATGTGTTTATAAAAGGCTCCGTGGGACAGGTGACATCTTCGTGATGAAGCAGCTGGGAGTCCGGAGAGGAATGTGTTAAAGACAACATAACGGTAGAAAGACCGGGTGTGGAATACCTAGACTTTATTTAATCGGTTGAACTGAGAATTTGGATAATTAGGCCTCAAGGGCAGCGAGCTGGACTTAGAGCTCGTAGGTAGATGTTATTTAAGTGAGGCGCCGATCCTGCGTATAGGGATCAGCTCACGTTTCTACAAGAGTATATACTTTGTCCTGCGGCGGAATAAACGTACGTCTGAAAATCGTTTGCTCGACTTGAGTCTGCCATATGTTCATGATCCTGTTCACGTAAGATAGAACATGTTTTGTTGTTCTGATCTGTTTTTGACGAGTTCGATTTGAAATGCTTTGAGTGTCCGGTCCCGTTAGATTTAGAGGACAGGCACTTCGAGACACGTGGGGGTCGTCTCTGGACTGTTTGTTTGTCAACACAGATTTCCCGCCAGATTCCAGTAGCTGAAACTGAAGAAGTTGCACACCAGCAGCTCATATCACACCGTGCTAGACGAAAAGAAAGATCACACGAAAACTGCACGTCATGGAAATGGAGAAGAGCTGGAATAGTTAAAGTTTGAAGATCACACAGTTTGCAAGTTTACAACAGTAAGTTGGAAGTTTATATTGTATAAGAACAATGAGTAATGAGTACGAATACAATTAACATATCAAGACAGTTGGAGAATATTACTGTAATAACACCAACACGGATAACAATGGAAGTAACAGTATAATAGTTACACAGCAAGTATGCACCATACGCGCAAAATGCACTATATTAAACACGCCACAGCGCTACTAAATATTTGTGAACATCTAATATTTTAAGATATTGTAAACTATTTAAGAACATTGCCTATATAGAGAATGTGTGTCAGTTACAACTACAATATTACATTAGAAAAGAAACTGGACAGTGGATACAAGCCATACGAAACGTTTGACACCATGGTCGATATGGAATATGCTTATAGCGATCTTAGTAGGCATTAAGATTTTGAGAAACACTGCGCTGTCACAATTCTACAGTGGCCTATTCTTCAGTAACACACAATGATTGACATTTTCTATTCAAGAATCTATGATCAATTGGAACTGCTCGAAAGTGTTGCATTATGTTGAGCAATTTGCTGAATCTATGAAGTTTCATTACAGGCTCAGACACTGTCACGATTTTATCAGATTTATCGGTGGACTGATACACACATGATGGGGTGTACTGCCGACGCACAGTTATAGTTACGTTGTTGGAAAGACATTCGCTAATTCTGTGAACATTACATAAAGTTTTGACTTGTTTGTTCAGAACGCCAAAACATTTAACCACCTACATTTGTGGGACATGAAACATCATACGTTCATTATATCTGCTGCCGACACTACTTCATGTCTGAATTATCGGTGCATAAGTGAGTTAGTACATATTACGACATTTTATATGCACACTTCGTCATATGTCAAGATGGATAGCACGTACACCACGGACACTCGTCTTCACCATAATTGACAAGGAAGATGTGGCGTTAATTGCACGTTACACATATCTGAACATATTTACAGCTGGACGTTACATACATCAACGCATAATGACAACCAGGTCAGTGTACACATATTTATTACGTCATTGAGGATTGTCTACAACACCATTATTCACATACCGGACACTTCATCACACGTCAGGACGACACGCACACGTACACTAGGACATATTATTGTTGAAATTGTCGAGGATTTTTCTACCATCGAGCAAGTCAACGCGGTCAATCGGGACCGAACACGAACTCCTCACGTCGGCATTTATGAACTGAATTTACGAACGTACTCTAATACGCTGACGCCAGGACATACGAACACTGTCACACGGATTGACAACAAGACTACACTATCGTTTCTCATCGTAATAACGGACACACAACCTGGTCACTCATTGGACTTTACTTACCAGAAGTCGAATCACGTCATTCAACTGTACTTACTTCACTGTGGGCATCATTCACTCAAGTACCTACAGCGCACATTCAGCCTAAAGTATCAATACTAAGGCTGAAATAAACTCAAGTTTCGTCGATACACCACAGCCGACTACGTGTTCTTATGAGTCGGTGACGGACCGCGTCGGTCCAGGGTGCGAGTACAAGTTAATTGTACTATCATCTCAAGGCAGGAGCAACAATCGTTACACAACTCCTCACATATTTTCATGCAACCAGGATACCACTGATCGATTGCCGATTACGGATCAGTATAGTTTGGAACTTAACAACACGTAATTGAGAGTCTCAAATTATATCAATTCTCGAGTGATTCAAGTATTACTCTACGTTCGGGAGATGCACTAAAGGCCAGTAGCGATTGTATTGTTGATGTATTATAGCATTGTTCCTAGTAATAAGGCACTATTTATCATTTTTTTTGTTTTGATCTTGCGGGCGTCACCACAATACTATTGTCTTGTAATAACTGTAGTAATATAGTATGTGCGTTACCCGTCAAAAATGTGGATAAAAAATGTGTTATTGTTTGTAAACAGTAATATGTATTCGCGTCACTCGTCATTCGTCTTATATGATTGTTAGTTGTCTTGCGTTACATATATATTTTATATTGGATATATTTCTTCATATTTATTTCTCTAGTTTATATTTATTTCGTTCATTATAGAGGTATTTGATTGATTTTTTTTTTGTGGTGTTCGAATTGACACTACAAATTTAATTGAGTTATATTTGCTCAATTGTGATACGAATTTTACCTTACTATCTGAGTGATAGTGATTTGAGACAATATCACAATTGTGTCGATTCTTTTCTTCTCTTGCCTACGTCCATATTTATTTCAGCCAGATAGCTCATTTTACAAGTAGGACATTAGGACAAGATGTCTACACTGCAACATTTCATTGAGTTGGGTGAGAAAACTGGTTTAATCGGTGCCGAACTTCGAAATTGGGCGAAGCTTGAGCTTAGTGAACAACAGAAACGGGACAAAGAGGATCGACAACTACAAATTGCACGTGAGAAGGAGGAACGACAGAGGAAAGACTGGCATTAGAAAAGCAAGATAAACAACTTGAGAGAGAACTAAAGGAAAAAGAGATGGTGTTGGAACGCGAACGAATGGAGGCTAGAGAAAGAGAATTAAATGTGGAACGCGAAAAGATTGCAGCAGAAAAAGAGAAGTTAATTATGGAAATGCAATTGAAAGAGAAACAATTGGCGTTTGATAAAGAGCGACTTGCTACAGAAACACTCTGGAAGGACAAGGAGGTTGAGGGTAACCTAAGGGTCAAGACTCTTGAGATGGAACGTGGAGCTGAAATCGAACGAGAGAAAATGATGGCTAAACAGAACGATCCTGTCAAAAAGTACCAAGGTTTATTCAGGAATTTTCAACAAGGTGATTCAGTTAGTTCATGGATAACGAATTTGATGTGCTCGTAAAGTACTACAAGGTACCGGAGAAGGACGTACCGATTTTATTTCATCGTCACCTCGCGTTAGAGCCGTTAAAAGTGATCGAGTTAATTCCTGAAGATTTGCGTACAAATTACAAATACATGCGCGATCGTGTGCTATCACATTTTTCATTGAACGAGGCTGGTTTACGAACGAAGTTTAAGACACTTACACCGAAATCTAACCAAACGTTCCTTGATTTAGCTTCAGAAATGTCATCTAGTTTTGACAAGTGGTGTAAGGCTGCTGATATAGAATCTAATTATGAAAAAGTTAGAGACTTAATTATCAGAGATAGACTGTTATCTGCGATACCAGAACCTATGGCAGTATTTCTTATGGAAAATAAATGTAAGAGTTTAACTGAGATGGAAGCTAAAGGTGAGTCTTACTTTAATGCACATAGAGACGTGTTTGCCAACTGTACTCAACCTGAATTAGTAATAGGAACAAGTGCAAAATTCCAGAGAGGACACGGTAAGTTTAGAAAGTTTAGTAGTGGTGGCAATAGAAATAGTCCTTACAATAGAGAAGGTGATAGACCAAGGAAGGTCAATTCACTCAGATGTCAGTATTGTAGATTATCGCATGGAAACTTAGAATGTGGTGATAAACATCCAGGTTATACCGCATATCTGAAAGACATTACTACTAAGAAGAGAAGTAAGTATGACTCTTTTAAAAGAAGCATTAAATGTTTCTCATGTAGGGCGTACGGACACACTAGTAGGGTCGTGTCCGATGAGAAATTCCTGGAAGGAAGCGAGTACAGCATACATATACTCCAGTAGTGACTCAGACGATTTAGAAGAGACACACGCAGCTATCATACAACGGTATGATGATCAGACTAATAAGTCAGATAAGGGTATACTGACAGTATTAGTAATGAATGTATAGAAACAATTCATGAAGCTAATGCCGTTAGCATACAAAATGGCAAACTAAAAGTTCATCAAGCATGGGTAAATGGTGAACCCACTACTTACATTCGTGATTCCTGGAGCTTCGATTGTCGGAGTAGATCGAAAGCTCATAAAAGAAGAAGATTATACAGGCGAGACTGTAGAGTGCAGAACAGTTCGGTGGCACAATAGAGAGATATAAGATTGCCACGATTACGATTATGTCACCATATTACGAAAGGCACAATAAATGCAGCGATATTACCAATCCATGTGCCGGATTACTGATTGATAACATACCAGATGCGAAACAAGTAATGCAGTGATGAAGCAAAGCAATGGGAGATTGATCATGCAAGAGCTAACGCATTACAAGAGCTCAAGACAAAAGGGATAAGACAGTGACAATTAGAAATAATATCAGACTAGTGAATGATTTACCAGAAGTATTCAGAAGCAGGATCCGACTCTAAAATCTTGTTTTAAGAAACTGAGTGAACCAATAAAACAAGGTAAAGCGGTATTGGAAATTTTTCCTAGACAATAATATTTTATCGAGACGATATGATAGAGGTACATCACGTTATTTTCAGACTGTACTTCCATCGAAATATCGTACTGAAGCTTTAAAATTAGCACATGATTCTCCAATCGCTGGTCATATGGGGGATTGCTGAACCACTAATAGATTGCTAACGCAGTTCTATTGGGCCTGGATATAACAAAGACATTACAACACATGTACGTTCATGTACATTATGTCAGATGACCACACAAAAAGGCAAACATCCCAAAGCACATGTTCAGAAAACTGATTTGGCATCACGACCATTTACAGAAAATAGCTATAGATATTGTGGGTCCGCTAAATACAACTACTGATCGAGGCAATAGATTCATATTAACTATGATTGATCTTTGTACTCGTTGGCCAGAGGCTATTCCTTTAAAGTGTATCACGAGTAGATCCATTCTAGATTCATTGTTGATAATTTTTAGTCAGAAGAGGGATTTCCTAGCTGCATATTATCAGATAGAGGTAGTTCATTTATATCAACGGCTACTCAAGAGTCAATGAAGATACTTGGGATTCCACAGGTGTTTAGTACACCTTGGCACCCGATGACAAATGGTGTGAATGAGAACTACAACGGAGTTCTTAAACGAACTCTGGCGAAAGTTGCTGCGGACAGGCCCAAGATTGGGATATGTTATTACCAGCGTTACTATTTGCATACCGAGAGGTACCAACAATTTAGTACAGGGTTTTCCTCCATTCGAATTGGTATATGGAGCAAATCCAAGAGGTCCATTATTAATATATAGATGACTTACTCACAAAGAAAACATATGGATCATGCCGAAAAGAGATGGCATATGAAATAGTGACACAATTAAGAGACAAAATTATCACAGCTTGGTCAGATTGCAAAATCTGCACTAGATAAAGCGGGAGAAAGATAGCAGACATAAAGGGTAATAGGAACGCCAAAGAAATAGTTCCTATGAAAGAAGAAGAAGAGGTTTGGTTATTGTTACCCTGATACCTCGAGATTGTCTTGTTACTTACGTCATGGCAAGGTCCATTTAGAGGTAATTAAGAAAAATAGGCGATGTAGAGTAATCGTATTGAATGTCATGGCAAACATAAAATTTTTCATATTATATGTTGAAGCCATATAGTCCACGTGAGGATAACTCAGGTCAAGTGACACAACAATTCCTCATAGGATAGCACAGCTTGTTGGGTATTAATGAGCAACAAGAAGATGCTATAAACAACAATTCCAACACCTATAGTGAATAGCGACAGTAATTGGCAAGCGATACAGATAAGTAAGATTTATCAGACAAGATAGAGAAAGCTTATTACTGCAAATAAAAGGAATATAGTTCAATTTTTCGGATAAACCGGGGGCAGACATCACTGATTAAACATAAATAACGTTATTATCAAATGTCCCAGTTAAAGTGAAACCATATCCTATTCCATACATTATTTGGAAAAAGTTACGCAGAAAAATTTCAGATCTAGATAAAACTGGAATTATAAAAAAATCATTTCAAAATTACTGTTCACCAGTTGTAATTGTTAAGAAAAAAGATGGGTCCATTACTTTATGCGTTGATTATAGGAAGTTAATGAATTACCTTTACTAGATGCAGAACCTATGCCAAATATTCGATGAGTTAATTGAAACCATGGCAAACTCGAAACTATTTTCGAAAATTGACCTTACAAAAGGATATTGGCAAATTCCAACGGAGGAAGATTCAAAGCATATTACAGCTTTTAGCACGCCGTTGGGTTTATATGGAATGGGGCATATCTTCCATTTGTTTACAAAATGCACCAAGTACATTCATGAGAATGATGAGAAGATTACTTCATGGAATTACCAACGTAGCAACTTATATGGATGATATTGTATTCTACTTGTGATATTGACACACATGTTAAAATTCCTAAAACAAAGTATTTCCAGAGAATACAAGAACCATGGGTTGAAAGCTAAACCAAGTAAAATTGAGATAGGGTTTACTGAGATACAATTTCTAGGTCATAGAATCTCTAACGGATTTAGGAAAACAGATCCATTAGTTGTGACAAAGATTCTTAATATCAAACCTCCAACATCCAAGAAGGAGCTTAGGAGTGTATTAGGGTTGATTAATTATTATCAAAAGTTTATCCCTAATTTTGCACATATGACAGCAACATCTCGGAACTTTAAAGAAAAGGTCAACCAACAAAGATAGTTTGGACAGAGGATCACGAAGAAGTTATTACAACAAATAAAGAACTCTATTTAGTACATATCCTATTTTGAAATTACCTGACATTTCAAAAGACTTTGTTTTACAAACGGATGCTAGTCTACATGCTATTTCAGCTGTATTACTTCAACTACATGAAGGGAAACTACATTCCTATTCTTTACTTTCAGTAAGAAGCTATCTGAAACTCAGAGAAACTATGCTGTTACTGAACTAGAGGCTCTAGCTTTAATTGAAAGTATTGAGAAATTCTCTAGATACTTACTAGGTAGGAAATTTCTGGTTCTTTCGGATAACAAACCGTTGCAAATTTTCAAATCGGGTCATCCGAAGAATTCTAGAATACATAGATGGTCATTACTATTACAAGACTATGAATTTGACATCTGTCACATTCCAGGAAAGGATAATAATCTTGCTTGACATTCTCAGTCGATTATAGTTGAATAGAAAGGCAGATCTTTGTTATAAGTTAATTAGTTATATGTTAATGTTCTGTTCTTTCATAAGTTAGTAAGAAAATTTGATAAAGATATATTCAGATAGCGCCGAGTTGAGGGAGCAATGCTATAGAATCAACTAAATATTAATTATTATTATTAGATTGCAAATAGAATTTAGTCAATTAGGTACATATGTTACCGATTTTCCATTGACAGCGTGAGTGAAGGGAATACTCGGAATAAGAACTTCACAAGATATGCGTGGTTAGAACATTCATTGTGCATTCAATGGCCAAGCCAAGTATTTTGTTTTGTATTATGACACGAACTTGGAACAGTTATTCATTATTGATTGTTGAATTCAAATAATTAGAATATTAATAAGTAATTGTAATTGGTATAGTATGGTATAGTATTGGTATTAGTATAAATATTTAATTCTATGATATTAATTATTTACTTGCATTAACAATGTTGTTAGATTAATTAATATTATATTAGATGGATTAAGCTGCACAGAAGGAGCAAAAGAATAGATACAATCAAGCGACATTCTTAAAATATCCACAGGAAAAGGATCAATGGATTCTCAAGGCGGAAAGCTTATAAGTCACCCTACCCATGGAGATAAAATTTCAGGAAAAGAAATAGATGTATGGTACCAAACAAGGACAACAAGGAATCAACTACAACAAAAATGGTTACATGGAAAACCTCATTATTACCCTCGTCCTAAACTCATGGTAATACCTAGAGTTTAGGACACACTTGTCTATTATGACAAGTTAGGGACTAATATGTTTATTAGTTGGTCTGATTGCCCATGATCAGCCACACGACGTCCAACGGAGGGTTTGGACAGGTGGGCGTGCCCGTTATGTAGCTTTATTTTTTTTAAGGGTAGATAAGGGGGTAAAACCAAGTGCTATTCCAGTTGTAGTTAAAATTGTTGTGATAGTCGTACAGATATACAGATATAAAGGAAAAAAATTATAAATAATTTTTTATCTGGGAGGGGGCATTATGCCACATAACGGAAACACGCGCCACCAAAGTATAAAGAAGAGACTTACTGGATTTTCCCAGACAGTCACAAAACTGGACGCAAATATGAGAAACCAAGGAAAAGGAAAACAACGTCATTGGACGGCAACGGGAGACGCTGTGAATTCGTGGATTCGAAAGGATGTGTTTATAAAAATGCTCCGTGTGAAGGTGACATCTTCGTGATGAAGCAGCTGGGAGTCCGGAGAGGAATGTGTTAAAGACAACATAACGGTAGAAAGACAGGTGTGGATACCTAGACTTTATTTAATCGTTTGAACTGAGAATTTGGATAATTAGACCTCAAGGGTAGCGAGCTGGACTTAGAGCTCGTAGGTAGATGTTATTTAAGTGAGCGCCGATCCTGCGTATAGGGATCAGCTCACGTTTCTACAAGAGTATATACTTTGTCCTGCGGCGGCAATAAACGTACGTCTGAAAATCGTTTGCTCGACTTGAGTCTGCCATATGTTCATGATCCTGTTGGTAAGATAGAACATGTTTTGTTGTTCTGATCTGGTTTTTGACGAGTTCGATTTGAAATGCTTTGAGTGTCCGGTTCCCGTTAGATTTAGAGGCAGGCACTTCGAGACAGTCTCAACCTTTTTTGGATCCGTGCCCCCTTCATCATATTTTCAGAACGTCATTCCCACCCCCCCCCCTTCGTATCTCCTACCTAAAAATTTGGCCCGTGCCCCCCTTCACCATATGTTCAGAACGTCATTCCCCCTGTCGTATTTCTACCTAAAAGACCCGCCCCCGCCCTACACAGTATACGTAATAATGAAAGCTAAATTTTAATAGCACATACTAATACAGTCTAGGACGTTCACATAAAACATGATTTGTGGGTTCTACTTACTTTGCAAATTGAATATTAGAAGGGTGAGACGTACAGAACCGTACAGTATGAAGGTAAAAACAATACCAAAGTAATCGGTTCTTGTATTAACATGATCTTGAAATAATCTTAATTCCCCGGGAAACCTAAAATCCCCTCCCCACCCCCGGGTGGGATTCCCCACCGGTTGAGAACCAAAAAAACAAAATTATCACAGCTTGTCAATTGCAAAATCTGCACTAGAAAAAGCTGGGAAAGATACAGAAAATATGGTAATGGGAAACCCCAAAGACAATAGTCTTGAAGAAGAAAAGGGGTTTTGGTTTATTGTTACTGACCCCGAGGTCTTGTTATTTATGGCAAGGTCCTTTTAAAGGTAATTAAGAAAATAGCGATGTAGATTATCGTATTGAGTCAATGGCAAACATAAAATTTTTCAATTAATATTTTTAACATAATTCCCACGTGAGGATAACTCAGGTCAAGGACACAACAATTCCTCATAGGATAGCAACGCTTTTTGGGTAATTAAGAGCAACAAGAAGATGCAAAAACACAAATTCCCAACCCCTATAGTGATGCGCAGAAATTGGCAAGCGTACAGATAAGTAAGATTTATCAGTACAAGATAGAAAAAAGTTATTACTGCAATAAAGTAATTCAATTTTTTCGATAAACCGGGGCAGACATCACTGATTAAACATAAGATAATTTTATTATAAAAAGCCCATTTAAAGTGAAAATATCCTTTTTAAATACATTATTTGGAAAAATTATGCAAAAAATTTAGATTAGATAAAACGGGAATTTAAAAAAAAATCATTTCAAATTACTGTTCACAGTTAATTGTTAAGAAAAAAGATGGGTCTTACGTTTATGCGTTGATTATAGGAAATTAAAGAATTAAACTTACTAGATGCAAAAACCTATGCCAAATATCGATAATTTAATTGAAACCAGGGCAAACTCGAAACTATTTTCAAAAATTGACCAAAAAGGTTTTGGGCAATTCCACGGGGGAAAGATTCAAAGCTATTACAGTTTTTTTTAGCACCCCGTTGGTTTATATGAATGGGCATATCTTCCATTTGGGTTTTCAAAATGCACCAAGTACATTCATGAGAATATGAAAGTTACTTCATGGATTACCCAAAGTACAACTTAATGGATGATATTTGTATTCTTTCTTGGATATTGACACACATTTTTAAAATTCTAAAAAAGATTCCAGAGAATACAAGAACATGGGTTGAAAGCTAAAAACCCAAATAAAAAGAGAAGGGTTTACTGAGATACAATTTTAGGTCATAGAATCTCAACGGATTAGGAAAAAGACCATTATTGTGACAAAGATTTTAATATCAAACCCCAACATCCCAAAAAGGAGCTTAGGAGTGATTAGGGTTTATTAATTTTATCAAAGTTTTTTCCCTAAATTTTTCACATAGACAGCAACATTCTCGGAATTTTTAAAAAAAGGCAACCCAAAAAAGATAGTTTGGACAGAGGATCATGAGAAATTTTACAAAAATAAAAACTCTATTTAGTACATATCCCATTTTTAAATTACCTGACATTTCAAAAGACTTGTTTTACAAAGGTGCTAGTCTACATGTATTTCAGCGTTTTACTTCAACTACATGAAGGGAAACTACATCCTTTTCTTTACTTCAGTAGAAGCTATCAAAAATCAGAGAAAATGCTGTTACTGAATAGAGGCTCTAGCTTTAATTGAAGTATTGAGAATTCCTAGATACTTACTAGTAGGAAATTTCTGGTTCTTTGGGTAAAAAACCTTTGCAAATTTTCAAATCGGGTCTCCGAGAATCTAAAATACATAGATGGTCATTACTTTTACAAGACTATGAATTTGACATCTTTTAAATTCCGGAAAGGATAATAATTTTCCTGACATTCTCATCGATTATAGTTGAATAGAAGGCAGATCTTTGTTAAAGTTAATTAGTTATATGTTAATGTTCTGTTCTTTCATAAGTTAGTAGAAATTTGATAAAGATATTTTTAGATAGCGCCGATTTGAGGGAGCAATGCTAAAAGAATCAACAAATTTTAATTTATTTTGTTATTAGGATTGCAAATAGAATTTATCAATTAGGTACATATGTTACCGTTTTTCCATTGACAGCGGGGTAAAGGGAATACTTGGAATAAGAACTTCACAAGAGACGCGTGATTGGAACATTCATTGTGCATTCAATGGCCAAGCCAAGTATTTTGTTTTGTATTATGACACGAACTTTGGAACAGTTATTCATTAATTGATTGTTGAATTCAAATAATTAGAATTATTAAGAAGTATTTGTAAATTGGTATAGTATTAATATAGTATTGGTATTAGTATAAATATTTAATTATATGATATTAATTATTTACTTGCATTAACAATGTTGTTAGATTAATTAATATTATATTAGATGGATTAAGCTGCACAGAAGGAGCAAAAGAATAGATACAATCAAGCGACATTCTTAAAATATCCACAGGAAAAGGATCAATGGATTCTCAAGGCGGAAAGTGTATAAGTCACCCTACCCATGGAGAAAAATTTCAGAAAAAGAAATAGATGTATGGTACCAAACAAGGACAACAAGGGTCAACTACAACAAAAATAGTTACATGGAAAACCTCATTATTACCCTCGTCCTAAACTCATGGTAATACCTAGAGTTAGGACACACTGGTCTGTTATGACAAGGTAGGGACTAATATGTTTATTAGTTGGTCTGATTCCCATGATCAGCCACACGACGTCCAACGGAGGGTTTGGACAGGTGGGCGTGCCCGTTATGTAGCTTTAATTTTTTTAAGGGTAGATAAGGGGGTAGAACCAAGTACTATTCAGTTGTAGTTAAAATTGTTGTGATAGTCGTACAGATATACAGATATAAAGAAAAAAATTATAAATAATTTTTTTATCTGGGAGGGGGCATTATGCCACATACCGGAACACGCTCCACCAAGTATAAAGAAGAGACCTTACTGGATTTTCCCAGAAAGTCGCAAAACTGGACGACAAATATGAGAAACCAAGAAAAGGAAAACAACGTCATTGGACGGCAACGGGAAACGCTGTGAATTCGTGGATTCGAAAGGATGTATTTATAAAAGGCTCCGTGTGAAGGTGACATCTTCGTGATGAAGCAGCTGGGAGTCCGGAGAGGAATGTGTTAAAGACAACATAACGGTAGAAAGACCGGGTGTGGATACCTAGACTTTTATTTAATCGGTTGAACTGAGAATTTGGATAATTAGACCTCAAGGGTAGCGAGCTGGACTTAGAGCTCGTAGGTAGATGTTATTTAAGTGAGCGCCGATCCTGCGTATAGGGATCAGCTCACGTTTCTACAAGAGTATATACTTTGTCCTGCGGCGGAATAAACGTACGTCTGAAAATCGTTTGCTCGACTTGAGTCTGCCATATGTTCATGATCCTGTTCACGTAAGATAGAACATGTTTTGTTGTTCTGATCTGTTTTTGACGAGTTCGATTTGAAATGCTTTGAGTGTCCGGTCCCGTTAGATTTAGAGGACAGGCACTTCGAGACAGTTCTCAACCTTTTTTGATCCGTGCCCCCCTTCATCATATTTTCAGAACGTCATTCCCCCCCCCCCCCTTCGTATCTCCTACCTAAAAATTTGGCCCGTGCCCCCCTTCACCATATGTTCAGAACGTCATTCCCCCTGTCGTATTTCCTACCTAAAAGACCCGCCCCCGCCCTACACAGTATACGTAATAATGAAAGCTAAATTTAATAGCACATACTAAAACAAGTCTAGACGTTCACATAAAACATGATTTGTGGGTCTACTTACTTTGCAAATTGAATATTAGAAGGGTGAGACGTACAGAACCGTACAGTATGAAGGTAAAAACAATACCAAGTAATCGGTTCTTGTATTAACATGATCTTGAAATAATCTTAATTCCCCCCTGGAAACCCTAAAATCCCCTCCCCACCCCCGGGGGTGGGATTCCCCACCGGTTGAGAACCACTGGTCTAGCTGTTAGTCAGGTCTTAGTCAGATATGGCTGAGCTATGGTATGACAATAGACGGTATTATCTGCTTTCCGTTAGCGTTGAATATTAGGCGGCGCTCACCAGACCCGACACCCTACATTGTGCTAACTACTTCGAGTAGAGGTGCACAATTGGGAGGGTACAAGCCGTATCCAGGTGCGGGGGGGGGGGGGGAGAGATGCAACCTAAAGTCTCAATGTCATGGCAGGGCAGACCAGGCTCTAAGCCTTGGTTGGCAACTGGTCTAGGGTGGAAGCCCCGACAGTTGGAAATCTAGAGTATTACTTTGCTGATCCGGAAGCTTCTGCAGCTTGTCTTGTTCTATATATGTTAGTGTTACGTTTCCGCTGGAGTAAACTAGGTAGGGAGAGAGAGAGAGAGAGAGAGAGAGAGAGAGAGAGAGAGAGAGAGAGAGAGAGAGAGAGAGAGAGAGAGAGAGAGAGAGAGAGAGATCAAGCTGCATGGGTAGCAAACATTCTCTACAAGTCAGCTCAGGTTTTGTGCTATGGATAGGTTATTATGCCCATCTTTCGTAAGCTCATTAACTATCATCTGTCAAGACGACAAGGTGCCAGTACGATGCAGTAAACTCAATTTTACGAGCTTATTTCCAGGCCTATTTTAACACTTCTTTCTGGGTCGACCGAGCCTCATAAAATGGGAAGAAAGGTGGTGAGGAAGGGAGGGAATTGGCCACCCCATCTCATATCTTTTCTCTTAGAATAAGTGAAGGTCTAACAATTCGCACCCTGTTGGCTTTATCAGCTATATGCCATAACCATCTTTGCCTTTGTAAATGAATCTCCAACATGGTGTACCTAGTTGTACATCCTGGCAGACTACTGATGGTCCGGTCCATCGGTGTTTTATCTCCTCTCTTGTACTCGCCTGCCGACTTGGATGTCATCGGTACGATCTACATAGGAGCAGATTTGAATTTATAAAACTGAATTGGGCTCCCGTGGTTGCTTGATGCTAGTCACATCACCCACCGTGTGTCGATCGGTTTATAAAAATACGGATCTAGCACTATGTTCCCATTGCGCCTTAAGGTACATAAAATGCTCTTAAACTTGTCGTCTGGACCACCACGTGTACCGTTACAACGCTAGCACTATTGATTGTGTCGCCTTGGACTCGTCTCTCCAGGATGGTGTTTACGAGTGTCATGCCTGTTAATGTGGTAATTTTTTCAATAACTACAAGGCATTTGATGGATACAGTATTACATTGCCTTCGTCACTGTGATAGAGTAATTGTAGACTGTAGTTATGTACCAGCCAGCTCCAGGGAATAATCACACTGTGCCGAATATCAAAGTGAATGATCATAGACTAAGTGTTGTGGACAAATTCACCTATCTTAGCAGCACCGTGTCACAAGCTGCCACAATTGATGACGAAGTGAATGCAAGAATCTCCAAGGCCAGTGTGGCTTTTGGCAGACTGTACAAGAATGTATGGGACAGAACTGGAATAAACCTGCAAACAAAGTTAAAAGTCTACAAAGCAGTTGTATTATCCACACTGCTATATGCTTGTGAAACCTGGACTGTTTATCAGCGACACGCTAGGAAATTAAACCACTTCCACACAGTCTGCCTAAGGAAGCTACTGAAGATTAAATGGCAAGACAAGATCCCAGACACTGATGTCCTAGAAAGAGCGCCCATGCCCAGTATCCACACTCTATTGATCAAGAATCAGATTCATTAGGCTGGTCACTTGACTCGCATGCCAGATCACAGGCTCCCTAAACGAATTTGTTACAGGGAACTGCGTTGTGGTAAACGCTTCCAAGGTGGCCAGAGGAAACGCTTTAAAGACACTCTGAAAATCTCTCTGAATGCTTTTGGAATTCATCATGACACCTGGGAGACTGCAGCCAGAGACCGAAATTGGTGGCGTGCATCATTACACAAGGGTGCAGTCATGTGTGAGGCAACCAGGACTACAAGAGCTCTAAAGAAAAGGCAGGACAGAACAACCACTGCAGGAAATCCTCCCCCAGAAACGTCAAGCATTCTTTGTCCACATTGTCAAAGAACATTTCGATCCCAAAATAGGCCTTATCAGCCATCTTAGAACCCACGGCTCCATACTTTCAACCCCACTGGATGAAATGAATGGTCATCATCATTCTTGATGGACAAACAACACAACAGAGTACTTGATATACCATCTCCGTTGCTTATATTAAGCTGTGTATTATAAATATACCTAGTTTACGGAATCATTGGTAGTTTTTTTAGTTTTTAGTTTTAAGCCAAAATAGTTAGTTTGACCCAGGGCAGGCAACGCCACCGCCCATCCTGCCACGCCAAAATGCACCTGACCAAGAATATTTGTGTTCTTGGCCTATTCTCGGCTACATCGTAGCGAAGGAAAGTCGGGTTCCTGTGAAGTACAGTATAAATCGAGACATATTCTAAACTGAATGTAAAAAAAATCATTCATAGTGGGTACAATGAAACCACACAGTTTGGTATAACCTAGTTAAGGACACGACTGCCTTATAGAGAAAAGCTAATTCCGGAACACTAGGTGAGTTGGCATTTTTAACTATAATGTATAATGTTGAGTTGTGATACATGAACAGTATGTCTGTTTATGATTTTAAAAGATGTAACCACGTTAGGACGGCGTAATTTAGAAGGCTGAAGTCACGGGCGGAGACAAAGATGCACTGTCTAGAAGGCAAAGTCTAGTCTAGTAAAATGTTCGGAACAATGTATTAATCGAAAGGAATAGATTCACTTATATCATCCAGGCCAAGTCTTTTATCAAAACATTTATCGAATGTAGAAAAGATTCCATGCAGGCTTTTGTGGTAAGCCATGCTTGACAATCTACCACAAGAAAGGGATAATATTTATGTCTATAAGGATTATGCTAATGACTATAAGAATTATAATACGAGAGGTCTATGGGAACTGAATCTGTTTACGAGAATTAATATATTCTTTATAAAAAGTGTCTTAAATTTACAAATTGAGAGTTAGCCCGCGCCACGTTTGACCTCAATGTCCTTTACGGTCGGTGCTGACACTAGTAATAAACTTTACTGTGTATTATGTTTAGTCACTGCTTTGTTATATAATCATTACCTGATTTAAATATTTCTATTCATCGTTATGCAGTCTAACGTACTGAACATTTCTATTCAATGCTATGCTGTTTAATTATGCCTATCATGAGTTAATTTTAGTTCACAGCCAAGCTGTATTCTTCTTTGTGTTTCTTTGGTAACTCTGAAGGAGCAACGGTTCTGTCATGTTAGGATTGTGATCCAATTCTTTTTCTATGATAGATATACTCAGTAGGGTTAGCAAGTGGGGACTTGTCCTCTTAAATTCATATGCCCTTTCAATGTGAAAGAAAATATCATAAGCACCATCTTAGTATAGGGATGGATGATTTACCCCGATGCCAACAACTCGCTAGTTGTTTTGTCGAACTTTAGTTGCAGAGGTATTGTGGCATCTCGCTACAAACCGTATCGCCATCCTTAACATCAGTAGCATCAACGAAATCAACATATTAAATATCAACTGTAACAACCATAGCTGCTATCAGCATCAAACAGTGAACACAATTGCCACGTTTCTCAGTATTGTTCAAAGACACCTCTTTGCAGTAATTACCATTCAAGTGCCATTGTGTTAATAAGATTACACGAACACATAAATAAGCTTACCAAGTCACTTCAATAGTTTGTGGACATTTGATAAGAACCCAAACAAGAACAATAGCGAGGCCACCTCACCCCATCGACAGTTATCGAAGTGCAGTGATCATCACAGTCAGCATCGAGAAGAAGTATAGGAGATACAGTGTAGGAAGCTACAGACGAATATCGTTGAGTGACGAACCTAAGCTAAGTATTCAACCACCATTCTAGAACCAACCACCGCCAGAATGCTTATACAGTTTCCGTAATGATTAGTAGATAAAATCAAGCGATGAACGCTCAAAGGTTCCAGGGCAAAACTATTCTTTAACGCATTTCCTTCTCCCACTGGGAGTAATTCTTTTTGTTTTGTTTTAAATTCTAAATAAAGTCGTAATATTCTGATTGAATGAATATTATTTAAAAATTAAACCATTGGCGTTTAGTGCTTTTTAAACCTCATAACAAATATATTAGTCATAGAGTTAATCAGGACGAAAGGTGTTTAAATATGTTTATCTCTATCGTCCTGATGTACGAAAGGGATCTGGACGATTGAATTTCTCTGGGAGATTACATTTCTCTGCAGGATTAGCGTAACGAGGATAAATAAATCTGCTTTCTTGTCTTGTTTACAGCTGCCAGCTTTACCTTCCTTCATCATGTACAACTGTAAGGAGTTTAGATTTCTACTGGGACCGGTATTTCTTACCTCCTAAAATCAAACGAGCCAAATTTGTCTTATCGTCCATCAGTGGTTAGACTTTCCTAAGGGTCAGTGTTTATGTCTTCAACCTTACTTGTAGTCTTTCTCTCTACGGTTGCAGACCACGCTACAGTCATCATCATCATTAATATCGTCAACATCTTCAAATGCCTTGCTAATAAACGGAGGCGACCATGATTCTGCACTCCTCGCAATCTTCAGCAGAATATACAGCACACTTCATCCTTTCATTGCGGCAATTTGTCGGTAACAGACTCACGAGTTATTACATTCTGAGATGGATGGTATTTGAAGTAAATTTACACCTGTATATTTTCAAAGGCTAACTGACAATAATTTTTTTTTTCATTGCGGCAATTTGTCGGTAACAGACTCACGAGTTATTACACTCTGAGATGGATGGTATTTGCAGTAAATTTACACCTGTATATTTTCAAAGGCTAACTGACTGAACAACTTCCTGAATAAATTTGACAGAAAGACAGGTATGTAACTACTTGGCATGCAATATATATTTCCTCATATTGTTTGCAACACATGCATTGAACACTTGCGACAGTGGACTCGAGGGGGAAAATGACTTACAATTTGGAAATCCAATGGTTTGGAGAGAGCACGATAACCACTATGATGAATGTTATTTATATGTTGTCAATATTAAAGGAATTAATGAAAAAATGACAACAAATGGAGACATCCATATTTAAATTCTGCTAGACGACCTGTTCTACACGGAGATGACACACCAATTCCAACTTCCAACTAGATTTTGGATTCCCTCCTCGAAGATGAGACAGCTGTGGCATGTGGAACGAAATTGACAGTGATAGTGATTTCGAAGAATGAGTTTCCAGCTGCTCAGCGCTTCGACCATTGTGAACTGAATGATCGAATCCGAGATCTATATCTCTCCAAGGAATCTTCAGAACTTTTGGCTTCAAGATTGAAAGAAAACAAATACTGACTGCTGAAACAAAGGTTAAATTTTATCGCAGCAGTGAGCAAGGTTTTCTTCCATTGTTTTGTAAAGAAAACAACCTTGTATTTTGTACTAATGTAGGAGGTCTTGTAAACGAAATGTGTGTAAATTATACACCTGATGAGTGCCAACTTTTTATTGACAGCTTTAAAAGAAGTTTGAAAGGTGTTCTCTTATCAGTTATCAGTTATCAGTTGGGGTATCTTCATTGCACTCCGGACATGTCCTTAGGTGCTCAGATCCTTCCCCCAGCATATGCATCAGCGTCCGGTGGCTAATAGTGCCAGTTCTGTGTTGGTTGACGAAGAGCCTTGTTTTCCCGATGTACCTCTCGCGTCTGGCCGTGCCGATTCTTACTCTCAAGTCTTTCATCCTGGACAGCGATGTGGATTCACTGACGTCAAAGTCCTCTGTTCTCGCCATATCTTTGAGGACGTTAATAACATCGGCACGATCCATGGGCTGGCCATCTACAGGGGGTGCAAAGCCAGCAAGTTTATCAGCTCGTTCATTTCCCTCGACTCCCGCATGTCCCGGGACGAAGATGAAGGTGACTTTACGGACAACAGACTTCCGCAGCGACTCAGTCCACTGTCTACGTACAAATCCAGCTTCGACCTTCTGAATCATGCTCATTGAATCACTTAGTACACACACGTTGGTATAATGCTGTGATCCCAGCCATATGAAAGGCTATGTAACTGCCATCACCTCCATCGTCATGCTGCTCGTGGTCATAGAGTGGGCACCACTGGATTCTTGAACGGTTCGGCCCGCTGAACGGGCTGTAAATGCCCACGCACTTCTCTGCTGCTTTACAATAGTTCCATCTGTATAGATGAGCACTTCGGGGCTATCTGAGTGTTCATAGATGAGCGCGTTAACCTCTGCATTGACAGCGGCAGTGTTCTGCTCTCTGCACCGTCTGTCGAGTGTGATAATGCAGGAGAACGTGCACTTAAAGGCTGGAGGCACCGGCACCCATTCCTTGCCGGGGTTGATACTGGTAAGACTGCAGACCTGTATGACGACATCTTCCGCCCGACCCATCCATGATTTGCCTCTCTTTAGCCTGTCACCCTTTTCTCTGAATATAGCGTCATGCAGAGAGTGCTGCTCATCTGCACTTATTTTTAAGTATGCACGAGCTCTCCAGATCTTGATTCCATTGTCGGGAAGTCAAGGGGGTATCTCATTGCTACACAGCTGGTGTCTCTCGTGCAGCCCAAAATGATGCGCATGGCTTCATTTTGTACCTTTTCAAGTATTCCAATCTATGTAGGGCTGACAGTGAGGATGGCCAGGGCATACTCAATGCGTGAAAGCACCAGTCCTTGGAACAGAAGTATTAGTAGTCTTTACACAGTGGTAACAAATATAGCTCAATTCCAATTGCTTATTCTACTACAATGAAGGAGGAGCGTGATACAATAAACATTGTTCTGGATTCATTAAAATCTTTAGAATATAACTGGATGGTTTGTGTAGATCTTAAATTAATGAGCTTATTGCGTGGCCAGAAAAGGGGATTCACCAAATATCCATTCTTTATATGTTTGTTGGATAGCAGAACAAACGATACGCACTGGACAAAGAAACAGTGGCCAATAAGGGATGAATTTACAGTTGGAGAAAATAAAATATTGTCAACAAGCCTCTCATTGATCGAAACATATTTCTATTGCCATCTTTACATATAAAGCTTAGCTTGATGAAGAAATTTGTTATGGCACTGAGCAAAGATGGTACTTGTTTTAATTACTTATGCAGAAAGTTTCCGAAATTGAGCATAAACAAACTTAAAGCTTGAATTTTTGATGGACCTCAAATTAGAAAGTTAATACACGAACAAAATGTTATTGATTCGAATTTTTTTTTTTAAAATAGTTGAAAACATGCTGTCGGGTTTGTGTAAGCTAGAATGCAACGTGGGCATACAATTTCACTACCTTCATAATTATTTACATTTCTTTCTCCAGAATCTTTGCGACTTTAGTGAGGAATAAGGTGAAAGATTTAACCAAGATATTAATAATGGAAGAA
This sequence comes from Cepaea nemoralis, assembly GCA_014155875.1. Lineage (NCBI taxonomy): Eukaryota > Metazoa > Mollusca > Gastropoda > Stylommatophora > Helicidae > Cepaea > Cepaea nemoralis. The sequence continues at coordinate 113,874 of JACEFZ010027481.1, forward strand.
AGATACCAGGGATGTTAGGATACCCGCATGCTTGCAGATTATTGCTGGACCCTTAAGAGTGACTGTCCGAGGATATCACATTCCAGGAAGTCCTCGAAAAAAAAACTTTTTATGTTAACTATAGATTTTTTAAAAATTCCTAGTTTGAATGGACGTCCTCTCAGTGGAGAGAGTAAATTGAAGTACTTGGGAATCACCATCGAGAGATGTAGGTCTTTTAAGGATAATGTGGAGGTTTGGTGGTGAGGGCTGAAAAGGGACTTAATGCATCGAGAGTGATGTCAGAAACCGGGATAGAGCAAAGGATGCTTTGCATGATCTTTCAGCAGTTAATAATTTCAGTCAATGAGTATATTTTATGGCTGCTGACAGTATCAAAGAGCCAACTGTAAAGATTGCAGCCATGCGAAGATCATAGGGTACACAAAGGACACACCAATTAAAAGCATGAGGCACATCCTTGTTATTACCAATAATTGCGGTCCTTCAAGCTAAATGGTACCTGCGAGTCGCAGCAGACAGGGATCACACCCTGCATGAAGCCATGGACATGGTCAAGGGTCATAGACTAAGACAAGGCAGGACCTAGATGGCACAGGCAGAAATATCAATCAGACAGGTGTGTGAAATAGAGAACAACAATAGTGAAAAAGAGTGGGTAAAAATACCCGAAGACATGACAGACTGGCACAATGTAATAGTAACATTGGGTCGTGAGTACAGAGTATGGGCAGAAGGCCGCACATAGTTTGACAGAGGTGCAACAACTGATCCAGGACAACACACATCAAGGTGACATCGTGATCTACACCGATGGGTCAGTGGTCAGAAACAGACGCAGTGGCTGGGGTTTCATTGTGTAGGCTAATGGACGATGCTTGAAAAAAGAGAGTCTGGCATGTGAGACTATAACCATCAGAATGAGAATGGACGTGGAAGCAGTAACAGCAGCCTTGCGATGGTTGAAGGAGACCGCTGCAACACATATTGTATTCATTACGGACTCACTGAGTATGCTTAGTAATGTGGAGAAAGGAATGTTTAGAGTAGAATGATTGCCTCGCTTCAGAGGTTATACGTAGATTGTGAGAAGTGTATAGATTTTCTGCCCTGATCATACGGGAGTGCGGGGGAAGGAACAGGCTGATAAGCTGACAGGGAATGCATCCCTCGGCTGTAGATTACGTATGGACAAAGGAGAGATGGTTGGGCGCCGGTGAGCCCAGGTAGAGGAAGCGGGAGAACACACTGAGCACCCGTATGTGGAGAGAATGATATGGCGGGCGATCGGCAGTGTTGTCGACGAATCTCAAAACTGAGAGGGAAGATCAGGAGAACTTTCAATCAGATGGCATTTGGAACCATCAACAGTATGGCTCTTCACTGGCTGGTGAACGATGGGACAGAGCGCGTATGGGAATGTCCTGAGTGCAGTGGTGTCGTTTCTTAGCTCAACTCATCTCAACCTATTGCTTTTGAAGCTAACGCTTAAGCGTAGTGCTTTGTTAATTGTAATTTTATCTCAAGATTTTATAGTAGTGAGTCATATTTCTTGTAAACTTACGTGTGCATATAGGAACTGCGATTGTTCTGCATCGTGTCTCTTGTTTACTAAACATTCGATGCCTGAATTATATTCCGTCTGTGCCCACTTCATTTCAACTGCTATTATCCTAAGTTATGTTTGACCTCGTGTGTTCAGCTTCTCCTGCAGGGCCCATCTGCGTATAACGTTGCATGTTCAGAAGCGTGCAAGTGCAGAACTCGTGTGTCCATTGTTGTTGCACCATCGTTTGCTCTCTGGAGAATATTCTGAGGTTTTGATAAAGTATTGTGTTACCTCACGATGCAAGAACAATATTAGCTAATATAATAATTACCAGCTATTGAATCGCAATTAGTCCGTTAAAAATGTTAACATTAACCTTTTCTGGCTATTATTATTGTAACACTAATGGATTGACCCGGTTAAAGGAAGGTCAAGGACTCTGTGTTCACGCTATTGTGATGTGATGAGTACATAGTTCCGCCTAAAGTTTTGTCATCATCATCAAGTGCCTTGCCGATTGGTGTGGACGATCATGCTTCTTCACATCTAGCGATCTCCAAGGGCATGGATCAGTTTGTGTGCTGACTCCCTTCCATACCATGAAACAAGACTGTCAAGAATTTTCTCTCGCTGTCTTCATCTGTCTCTCATATTACTCATTTAGGCTGTCCGCGGAATTTTCGTGATTCTTCTATAGAAGAATAAAGGCCTATGTGAGGCTGTTATCGCCATGAGGCATATATTGGGTATATAGTTAGTAAGTCATGAGGAGCGGCTGGCCGAGTGGCTATGAATGTCGGGTTCTAATCTTCGGTAAGGTGTGGATTTTTTTTTTTTAAATGTCGGAGAACCAAAAAAAAAAAAAAAAAAAGAACACCCTAACCCGCACAGTTCGAGGCGACTGCACTAGCCAAGCGACTTTAATTCCTCAGGCTCAAGACCGCCCAGCCCTACAGGGCAAGGTACTACAGCAGAACATGTGTAACAACAGCCGGTAAATACAGTAAAGAATCCCTTTTACACGCACTGAAGCCTATAGGGCACACAGTGCTAACCACATACAGACTAATCGCCTTGCCCGTGGTGGTATGGTCAATATCACGCCTGTCGCCTTGTCTTCTAAGGACGTTTCCTGGGACACGCGTTAGGTTGGGTCGACCTAGAAACCCAAGTCAGTCTAGACCTAGAAACCCAAGTCAGTCTAGACCTAGAAACCCAAGTCAGTCTAGACCTAGAAACCTAAGTCAGTCTAGACATAGAAACCCAAGTCAGTCTAGACCTAGAAACCCAAGTCAGTCTAGACATAGAAACCCAAGTCAGTCTAAACCTAGAAACCCAAGTCAGTCTAGACCTAGAAACCCAAGACAGTCTAAACCTAGAAACCCAAGTCAGTCTAAACCTAGAAACCCAAGTCAGTCTAAACCTAGAAACCCAAGTCAGTCTAGACCTAGAAACACAAGTCAGTCTAAACCTAGAAACCCAAGTCAGTCTAGACCTAGAAACCCAAGTCAGTCTAGACCTAGAAACCCAAGTCAGTCTAAACCTAGAAACCCAAGTCAGTCTAGACCTAGAAACCCAAGTCAGTCTAAACCTAGAAACCCAAGTCAGTCTAGATCTAGAAACCCAAGTCAGTCTAAACCTAGAAACCCAAGTCAGTCTAGACATAGAAACCCAAGTCAGTCTAGACCTAGAAACTCAAGTCAGTCTAGACATAGAAACACAGGACAGTCTAGACATAGAAACCCAAGTCAGTTTAGACCTAGAAACCCAAGTCAGTCTAGACATAGAAACACAAGACAGTCTAGACATAGAAACCCAAGTCAGTCTAGACATAGAAACACAAGTCAGTCTAGACATAGAAACACAAGACAGTCTAGACCTAGAAACACAAGACAGTCTAGACATAGAAACTCATGTCAGTCTAAACCTAGAAACCCAAGTCAGTCTAGACCTAGAAACCCAAGTCAGTCTAGACCTAGAAACCCAAGTCAGTCTAGACCTAGAAACCCTAGTCAGTCTAGACCTAGAAACCCAAGTCAGTCTAGACATAGAAACCCAAGTCATTCTAAACCTAGAAACCCAAGACAGTCTAGACCTAGAAACACAAGACAGTCTAGACCTAGAAACACAAGTCAGTCTAGACCTAGAAACACAAGTCAGTCTAGACATAGAAACCCAAGTCAGTCTAGACATAGAAACCCTAGTCAGTCTAAACCTAGAAACCCAAGTCAGTCTAGACCTAGAAACACAAGACAGTCTAGACATAGAAACCCAAGTCAGTCTAGACCTAGAAACCCAAGTCAGTCTAGACCTAGAAGCACAGGTCAGTCTAGACATAGAAACCCAAGTCAGTCTAGACATAGAAACCCAAGTCAGTCTAGACCTAGAAACACAAGACAGTCTAGACCTAGAAACACAGGTCAGTCTAGACCTAGAAACACAGGTCAGTCTAGACATAGAAACCCAAGTCAGTCTAGACATAGAAACCCTAGTCAGTCTAAACCTAGAAACCCAAGTCAGTCTAGACATAGAAACCCAAGTCAGTCTAGACCTAGAAACACAAGACAGTCTAGACATAGAAACCCAAGTCAGTCTAGACCTAGAAACACAGGTCAGTCTAGACATAGAAACCCAAGTCAGTCTAGACCTAGAAACACAAGACAGTCTAGACCTAGAAACCCAAGTCAGTCTAGACATAGAAACACAGGTCAGTCTAGACATAGAAACCCAAGTCAGTCTAGACCTAGAAACACAAGACAGTCTAGACCTAGAAACCCAAGTCAGTCTAGACATAGAAACACAGGTCAGTCTAGACCTAGAAACACAAGACAGTCTAGACCTAGAAACCCAAGTCAGTCTAGACCCAGAAACCCAAGTCAGTCTAGACCTAGAAACTCAAGTCAGTCTAGACATAAAAACCCAAGTCAGTCTTTAAAGATCCGCCTCGATGCGAACTTGAACCCCTGACCATTGGGCCGGCAGAGGAGCTTGCTAACCACTGCATTACCGCCGCTCCCTGGGCATGTAGTACCATGTCCATAGTTACAGCACCAAACAGCACTCTATAGCCGATGGTCACTTTATGCCGGTGGTAGTACGTCCCAGAACATTTAATGGTACTAATTGAATGCAAGCGACTTCGTGGCGCGGTGGCCACGGGGTCACATATGAATTCAACCACCAGGAATTTGAATCCAAGATTATATGCACGTCAAAATAATTATTATCCAAGGTCTCACAAACCTGCCTAGCCTACATTCCTATCCATAAATCTAACTGCGCGGTGTTCTTATCCAATTGATAACATCCGTCCATACCATCTCCTTAGATCAACATCCGTCCATGCCATCTTCTTAGATCAACATCCGTCCATACCATCTCCTTAGATCAACATCCGTCCATACCATCTCCTTAGATCAACATCCGTCCATACCATCTCCTTAGATCAACATCCGTCCATGCCATCTTCTTAGATCAACATCCGTCCATACCATCTCCTTAGATCAACACCCGTCCATGCCATCTTCTTAGATCAACATCCGTCCATGCAATCTTCTTAGATCAACATCCGTCCATACAATCTTCTTAGATCAACATCCGTCCATACCATCTCCTTAGATCAACATCCGCCCATGCATTCTTCTTAGATCAACATCCGTCCATACCATCTTCTTAGATCAACATCCGTCCATGCCATCTTCTTAGATCAACATCCGTCCATACCATCTCCTTAGATCAACATCCGTCCATACCATCACCTTAGATCAACATCCGTCCATGCCATCTTCTTAGATCAACATCCGTCCATACCATCTTCTTAGATCAACATCCGTCCATGCCATCTTCTTAGATCAACATCCGTCCATACCATCTCCTTAGATCAACACCCGTCCATGCAATCTTCTTAGATCAACATCCGTCCATGCCATCTCCTTAGGTCAACATCCGTCCATGCAATCTTCTTAGATCAACATCCGTCCATGCCATCTCCTTAGATCAACATCCGTCCATGCCATCTTCTTAGATCAACATCCGTCCATACCATCTCCTTAGATCAACATCCGTCCATGCAATCTCCTTAGATCAACATCCGTCCATGCAATCTTCTTAGATCAACATCCGTCCATGCAATCTCCTTAGATCAACATCCGTCCATGCCATCTTCTTAGATCAACATCCGTCCATACCATCTCCTTAGATCAACACCAGTCCGTGCCATTTCATCAGATCAACATCCGTCCATGCGATCTCCTTATATCAACATCCGTCTATGCATTCTCCTTAAATCAATTCCCGCCCATGCCATCTCCTTGGATCAAGATCCGTCCATGCCATCTCCTTAGATCAAAATCCGTTCATGCCATCTCCTTAGATCATCAAACAACATTTCTTTCGGCCTGCCTCTTCTTCTCCTACTGCTGATCTATAAAATAGTTGAGCAGTTTTCAAATGCCCCTGTTCTCGTTATATGACCAAATAACACTGACTCTGTCTTAGTTTTCTTGAATGGTCTACTTTACTTATCCGCTTTCATTCAATCGTTCTCAATTACTCCGGCCGCCCAAGGTATTCACAACATTAGTCTCGGGAACCACATTTCCGCTGGCTCAAAACCTTTTCTAATTTGTTGGCTGACAATCCAAAGATTCACTGTCAGCAGCAAAACATGTCATGCAAGTTGAGTTGTTGAGTTGAGCTAAGAACTAACATCACTGCACTCAGGACATCCCCATACGCGCTCCGTCCCCTCGTTCAACAGCCAGCGAAGAGTCACACTACTAATCGTTCCACTGTTATCTGATTGAAAATTCTCTTGGTCTTCCCCCTAAGTTTTGAGATTCTTCCAGAACCCCTTCCGAAGCCCCGCAATCTCATGTATGTATACACAAGGAGCTCCGTGGCCAAGTAATTTACTGACCTCTCGTTTCGTAGGTTGTGGGTTCGATTCCGGGCAACGACGCTGTGTTCGCAAGTGCAATTTTCTCGGAGACTTCTTAGGGTCGTCGCTGGAGCTACGGAGTTAGTACTTTGTGCGACGCCTTCGACAGGCCGCTTTGCGGAAAGAGATCGAGCCATATGGGATAAAACCCGGTGCAATGAAGCCGACCCTCTTGCATTTTAAACCCTGTTTATGTATACACCATAAAAGAGACATGAGCACAATATACACAAGAGTTGTAACTTAAGCTTGGGAATAAAGTACATAAATAAATAATCTTACCTGATAACATGCTGAGGGTAATTCCTAAAGACAACCATGTCTCCATCTTGACTTGTTGGTGAAATATTTGAGGTCTCATGTAGTTGATATGTTATACTGAATTTCCGCAGTTGTCAGTCAACGCGAGCGGCTTTGCTTGCTTTCATTACTTGCAGATTCATTAATCAACTGTTCAATTCTGCGAACACGTTTTGATTTCTATGAACATTCTAAGAACATCCCACAATTACAGAGCACAGTCATGTATTTTCTGCATTAAACATGACTAAAATCTAACGGGAATTTCACAGTTACAAAGCTAATTTATATATACTTCTGCGTTAAAACTGTTTTCTAGAGCAAACCATCGATTTTCTAGTATATATTTCAAATGCATAAATTTAATACACTTTTAAGAATTAACAATAAACTTCTTATTCATTATTTCAAAAATTATAACAACTGTGTTTTTGTGATGTAACTAATCAGTATACTACTTCTAGCTTTAGTACTCGTTTATCGTGTTTCTTAACCTAAAACCTGGTTTCATTTGGGACAGAAAGGAATCCTTTGAAGACTAACAAATAGTCTTCTACAGTAGCATGGCGTGCAGTCTCTCACGGCGATGTGAAAAATGTATCCCTGTCACGTTATCCTAGAGTATTCCGTTATCCTTAACATGTGCAACCAAAACACACTTTCGATGAAACAATTAGGTCCTTTACTGAGTCAGTAGGGTTACCATGTGACGAAAAGGCACGTGATTAGGCTACAGTTTCTTTTCCATTGTAGATTTAGTTGAAATTCCAGAAGCAGACAATGGTGAGTAAGATGCTGCTTTTACATCCGCTGTGAAGTGAACAGAAATAAACATTCATTATTAATTTTATATATATATAGGGAGAAGAGATCGATCTCTTCTCCCTATATAGCGAAGTAATAATGAGAGAGATCAAAGAGAAGCCAGGAATACTAATCGGAGGATATAATATAAAGAATATACGCTATGCAGATGACACAGTATTGGTGTCGGATAATGCAACAGACCTATAACAATTGTTGGACACTGTAGTATCAGAGAGTGCACAGAAAGGACTCTCCTAGAATATCAAGAAAACAGTAACAATGGTAATATCAAAGAAAATGGGGACACCAAAATGTGACATAGAAATAGAAGGGGAAATTCTCAACCAAGTGGATAATTTTAAATACCTAGGGGCACTTATAACATCAGATGGAAGATGCACAACAGAGATTAAGAGCAGAATAGGGCAGGCAAAAGCAGCATTTCAGAAAATGAAGAGTATGTTATGCAATAAGTCGCTATCAATGAATGTAAGAAAGAGAGTGCTAAAATGCTATATAGAACCAGTTTTGCTGTATGGCAGCAAAGCTTGGAATGTAAATGAACAAATTAGGAAGAACTTAGAAGCAACAGAGATGTGGTTTTTAAGAGGAATGTTGCGAATTCCTTGGGCTGCCAGAGTAATTAACAACGATTGCCTGAAAGAGGCTAATGAAACTAGAATACTATATATAACAATAAGAAAGAGACAAACAGCTTTCTTTGGTCATGTGATGAGAAGAGAGGCATTGGAGAACATCGTGACAACTGGAAAGATCGAGGGGAAGAGAGGCAGAGGCATACCAAGAGAAATGATGCTGGGCGGATTGAGACGGTGGCATGGAGGAATATCATCAGCAGAGTTGATCCAGAACACCAAAGACCGAGATCTGTGGAGAGCCATGAACGCCTACGCCAGCCGTCACGGCACTTGATGATGATGATGATGATGATGATGATTATATATATATATATATATATATATATATATATATATATATATATATATATATATATATATATATATATATATATATATATATATATATATATATATATATATATATATATATATATATATATATATCAATTGCTCTTCAAAGACTAAAACAACTGAATAAATTATGGAGCAGGACAGATAGACCTACAAAAATTAGTTTTTTAAGAACATGCATCTTTCCCATTGCAACATACGCCTGTGAGACCTGGACACTTACTAAACAAGCTGAGCAGCGCATAAATGCCTTTACATATAAATATTATAGACGAGTTCTAAGAAAATCTTGGGTAAAGAAAAAAACAAAAACAAATGCATCCATACTTAAAGAGCTGAATATTGAAGGAAAAAACATTTTTGCATATCCTTTACAGGATGTTTCAGCTGATTGTTGATTTCTTGGCAAGATTACGCTCAGTAGTTTGCCATTGCTGTCTGAGCGGCCGGCTCACATAACAGTAAGTTTCCGACGCGATTCGAACCACTGCTGATTCTCACCGTCGTCACGTTACTTAAGAGAGTATACGAGATTATGGAGAAAAGTCGCTAACCTATAGGTTAGGAAGCCGGTATATTGAAGAAGGTTGGCTATTAAAGACGGTAAAACGAAAAACAAAAAAATTGAAATATTTTGATCACTTGCAACGTCACGAAAGTTTGGAGAGAACGATAATGTGGGTTTGTGCCTGGGAAGAGAGGAATCGGAAGGCCAAAGAAATGATGGGTGCAGGATGTCACGGATGATCTCCAGATGTGTGTATCGGAAGCGGGACATCTTGCTTATGATCGAGAGGTTTTCCGGAAGGTTGTTATAGGAGCGTGGTTCTGCAAAGGACATGCTACTGAATATGTGTGTGTGTGTGTGTGTGTGTGTGTGTGGTGTGTGTGTGCGCGCGCGCGCTCGTGTGTGTGTATGCCTACTTCATTCACCCTGTGTCTATCAAAATCACATCAAATCATTTTATCGTTTGTTGTCTCCTGCAGCTTCGTCCATATTCTCTCCCATCTTTTTCACCTCTGTCTCCCATTGTGGGTTCCCGACAAGAGCGTGTCTACAGTCTGTTCAGAAATGAATGCCTTCATTCACGATCAATTATTTTGAAAACTGTCTGTTGCATCGTTATGAAATTTATCCTGCCGTCTCATATTTACCCCCACCCAAGGAATATGTCTTTGATATGTCCAAAAGCAACTTAAATCATGGAAAGCGGCGACATTTCTTTGATGTTTTGGTGAAAAGCTAGTGATTTCTCGCTAACAAAATTGTTTTGCAGTAATGCCCCATTCCACTACGCGGGCTCTTGTCATAAGGCCAATCCCATGTCCCACGAGAAAATTAACCATTCAACGCTAATGTTTCCGTGTGAAGACGTAATATATTTAATAATGTGCACTTCATCTCTGATTCGTAAATTATACACCGCATATAAACAAACTTAAAAATCTACTGTACAATCTCCAGAACAAAAATGTTGTTGTTGGGTGGACATAATGATAAGGTTATATGTTAAATCTCATAATTTTCCCTCAGTTGGTTACTGAGATATGAAATTTTATATTGGAGCAGACAAAAGTAAACAGACTATAGTTATACTATTCTCTGGTTTTCTCAGTGTGCATCCTTTCCAATGCCAGAATCTTTTCCTCATTGGAGTTTGTTTATTTCTCTCCCTGAGCTCCACTCTCGCGGCTTCCCTAGTCTAAACTGTTTAGCCGCGTATTCTCTGATCTTATTGAGAGTTTGTTTTATTCTACATGATCTCACTCACTAATTTGTGTACTTGTATACTATAACTTATATTCTGCTGGGTCATGATTTTCAGTTTAAAAGGACAGTTGTTACAATACTGGGTCAAGTAGGAGACTCCATAGCGCAGCTGGTAGCACGCTTGCTTGCCGACCGGGTGGTCGTAAGTTTGAATTCCCGCCACGTCGGGATCTCTATTGGCCTGGGCTCCAATGTCGACCCAGCCGAAAACAGGTATCAGTAAATGTTCTGGGAAGTTAGTTAGATAGTTGCGGTTCCAACTTCACGGCAATGGGTCGTCACCATTAATGCTCCGTTTCTGTGCCAGTGAATATCACACAAAATGCTCCTCACTGCCCAACGTGAAAAGTGGAACAGACAGGAGTCTAGGCAAGCCAACAGCACGCACAGGTACACTGTGTATAATGCTGCCGCCAGAATTCCAACACAAACGTCCTCCATGGAAAATACAGTACATCGTCGATGGAATCGGCAGTCACCAGAAAGACTTCATTGACCCGAGTTTTATCCCATATGGTTCGGTCTCTTTCCGCAGGGCGACCTACCGAAAGCGCCGCACAAAGCACGAACTCAGCTGCTCCAGCGACGACTTCAAGGAGTTTCTTGAAAAATGCAATCGTGAACCGAAAAGACAACCAGTCAATTCAGCGAGAGCCGGCCACCATTGTTCTGAACATGCAGTATCGTACAAACAGCGGACAGATATAATAGCATTCCACACGAATTTCACAGTTTACAGTGTCGCGCCACGCACTCACTCAGTAGCAGGGCGACGAAACCATGCACTACCAATCCAACATGAAAATGCGAATGCAAACCGTAGCCACAAGCGTAAACACAAGCATAATCACTTGTGGGAAGTAAAGGTGACCAGCCGACCAAATATTGACTACATCACCCATCCAGTGCCGATTGGTATATACAATAGTCAGGCTAGAACCACATACCCAATACACTGCAATATGTTCGATACAGATCTTTTACTGTACTGCTGGAGAAATAGTGAACAGGCTTATTTGTCCGTGAGGTGTGGCAAAGGGTATTTAAATAAGATGATGAGTTATAGCAGAGAAGATTCGCATATGCCAAAATTATAGCCCACGAATTCCATATTCATGTGATTCATAGCACCAATAATTGTAAGCACGGTGAGCAATAGCAAATATTATAAGTTGAACGCGTGTTTAAAACTCACTTCTACGTGTGGTTTAAGTTCAGCTGGGCTTAATATAGAAAGATGAGACCTAACAGTGAATTTCCATCTCTGTATTAACAATTGCTTTACTATTTCGTCGTAATTTCTGTGACATTTTTGTTCACTCCCATATGATTTCTTTACAGGTCACGCATACACATGCCTCCTATGACAAACAATGGGGGAGGTGATTGGAAACATTGTATCCCTGTTACCGGGCCCGTCCTGTATCGCATCGCCAACACAGAAGCCGATGGACGTGAGTAAACGAATACCAACAAGGAGGAACGTGATTTGAACAATGGCAGAGCTGACCTTGGATTCTTGGACCTTTAACCCGGATGTTCTGAATTCGCCATTGTTGTTTCATCATTTCTCTTCTTAGGTTCGTAGTACACAACGAGTTTTTGCCATTAACATGCAAATCCCATCAGCTCAAGTATCTTTTTAGGAGAGTCACATTATCATGCGGGAGTGGCGGTTCATGCTGTATTTTCTATTTCATGAGAATTACATGCGGCGACACAAGAAGGCAATACGGTTGAAAGTATCACAGGCGTTTCTAAATTACAATATCGAATGTATTGTATTTTATTCTTTTCTTATGGCAGAGGTGTGGTATGGAGGTGGAACTCCCACTACTCACTAGAAAGGAATAGGATTCGTATTTAGATGAAGGAAAGTTGTTATAAAACTCGAGTATGGAAAACAGTTTTAAAAGTCCGTCACGATACAGATTTGAAATCATAACCACCTGTCCGACAGCCGAGCGTCTAGCCACTACACTATCGCCACTCCCATCTGATATATAACCCTTCAATAATCCTCTTCTCTGTTATCTCAAAATACCAACCCATGTTTGCATATGTGGAATGCATCTAAACGAATAAATAAAGTTGCAGCAAATTAAACAGTATTCATATAGTTTATGAGATAAAAAGAGGACGGTCGTGGATGGGTCAAGGAGAAGACATTCTCCAACAGGTGTGTTTACTTGACGACTTAGAACCTGGCGAGGAGTGGGTACAAGTGCCATCAGATTTCTGTACGTCCGTTTCAGTTTTCATCCAACTAGATAGAAAATAGTTTAGTTTAGTTTAGTCGACGGATCAACATCACGGCACACTGGTGCAACCCATAAGTGCTCCGTTCTCCTCCTAACTCAAACCTGAGTCTGGAGAAACTCAGCTCAGTGCACGAGCTCCTTACACCGACGAGGATCCTGAAACACTTTGGGTAGATTTTTAACTCGAAATTTTGCCCGGGCAGCGCCGCTAGGCTACTCTTTTTCGATTTCCAACTGCCAAGGGATTTTTTACGTGCCCAAAAATACACACGGGCGTCCGATCTCACTACCCAGAGACCAGGGGAAATTTTATTACTAGAGGTCCACGTGGAAAAAATCCCGGTCATCACTGGGGCTTGAACCCGGGACCTCCAGCACTCGAGGCGGACACCATACCTTGTGGCCACGCAGGCCCCCCCTCCCCCAACTAGACAGAAAATGCTGACAAGAAGATCCGGCTGCTGTGGAGGCGGAAGTACAAGCGTTGATTTTCGAGAATTCGCTAGACGGTGATGCTTTCATTTACACAGATGGGTCTGTCGTCCGACATGTGAGAAGCTCATGGGCCTTTACAGCTCAGGCCGGAGGAAGAATTGTGAAGGAGGACGCTGGTGCTTTTGCTGAGACCACAAGTAGCCTGACTATGGAAGTCATGGCAGTAAGTAAAGCAATAACATGGCTCGAGACACAGACATGCACTAGGGCATGTTTCCTTAGCGACGCAATGAGTATGCTCAAGAGGATACAGATGGGGTGGATCCGAAGAGAATGGTTGCTGTCTCTGGAGCGGTCTCGGCTGACAAAGATTAGTTTCATCTTCGTGCCAGGGCATGCGGGAGTACAAGGAAATGAGCGGGCTGACAAGCTCGCAGGTAAGGCTACTGTGGAGGGAGGACGCGCCATGCACCAGGCTGACATTCTGAATGCTCTATGAGAAGTAAGACTTTTGCGAGAACCAAGTGATGACCGTGAATCTACAACCATATCCAGACTGCGAGAACGGCAAATTAAAAGAGGGGTGGCCAAACAAGAACACTACGCAGGAAGCCAAAGAAGATTGATAAACCAACACAGAACTGGTGTCATTAGCCGCTACAGGCTGCGGGATTTGCTGAGGAGGGGATCCGAGCACTTATGGACTGAATGGTTCGATGTGCAATGAGGATGATCTGTCGACTAACTAACTAACTAACTAACTAACTAACTAACTAACTAACTAACTAACTAACTATATAGTTTATGAAAGATAAAGCATCAACTATAAAACAAAGGACTCAAATACAAGTTAGAATCATTGCCAATAATACAAACTAGTTGATCTTCCCTTAAAACTTCCTACGAGCTAGTAGGACTGTCAGATCTACACAGATATAGTTCACGCCAGAACAACATAAATATGAGAACAGGGAACAACGGAGACACGGTACGCCCGTAATCTAACATGACATGTTCAATACAATCAACGTAATAAAGAAGTACTTGGGCGCGATTACGTTTAGAATTCAGTTGTGAATCAATCTACAGGAATGCATTGTGGGCTAGTTTGGTCGGATTGAACTTGATGTTTCGTATACCGCGGAGTAGTTGCGTGGAGTTTTTCTGACCATTCACGATGAGGGGTAGTGTGTGTCTCCAAAGGAATGGTTCAAACAGTTCTCTCAGGCGGGTGTGTTGGAGTAGCGGTTATTATGTTAGACTGGGTGTGGTATGGGCGTGACGGCCGAAGTTTCGATGCCAGCTCTCGATGTTTATAGTAGTAGTGATAGTAGTAGTTGCAGTACATGTTGTTGTAGTAGTAGTGGTAGTAGTAGAATTAATTGTTGTTGTAATAATAATAGTAGCAGTAGTAGGAGCAGCAGCAGCAGCAGCAGTAGTAGTAGTAGTAGTGGTAGTAGTGGTAGTTGTAGTAGTAGTAATAGCAGTAGTAGTAATAGTAGTTATTGTTCTTGTTGATGTAGTAGTAGTAGTATTAGTAGTAGTAGTAGTAGTAGTAGTAGTAGTAGTAGTAGTAGTAGTAGTAGTAGTAGTAGTAGTAATTGTTCTTGTTGATGTAATAGTAGTAGTAGCAGTAGTAGCAGCAGCAGTAATAGTAGTAGTAATTGTTGTTGTTGGTGTAGTAAAAATAATAGTAGTAATATTAATAGTAGTCGTAGTAGTAGCAGTAAGAGTAATAGTAGTAGTAATTGATGTTGTTGATGTAATAGTAGTAGTAGTAGTTGTATCAGTAATAGTAATTGTTGTTGTTGTAATTGCAATAGTAGTATTAGCAGTAATAGTAATTGTTGCTGCTGTTGTAATATTAGTAGTAGCAGTAGTAGTACTGGCGTTATATTGTTGCAGTAGTAATATACATGTACTGCAATCTCATCGATAATCAGAGAAACGGTTTAGATGGGTGCTCCATAGGAGCAGACTCGCCCGGTAGGAGTAGTCAAGTGACCCCAGACCGTCAGCAGGCGACTGAGTGCAAAAGAATATCATCACTGAAAGTAGGAACTTGGAATGTAAGAACTATGAGTGGGGATGGAAAATTTTATAACATTCAGAATGAAATTAGAAGATTAAATATTAACTGGTAGGTATATGTGAGACCGGATGGACAGGAATGGGCATTATATCATCTGAGGATTATAGAATAATCTATTCTGGTGGAGAGAAACAACATCGAGGAGTAGCAATTATAATGGATACAGAGAGATCAAAATCGATCTAAGGATATTGGACTGTATCAGACAAAGTGTTACTGGTGAAGTTGAGTGGAAGACCGTTTGATGTCAACGTCATAAAAGTTTATGTACCAACAGCAGACAGTAATGATGACAGCATTGGTGAATTTTAGAATGATTTAGAGAATGCCTTCAAGAAATGCAAGAATTCTGAAGTAAATATCATAATGGGTGACTTGAATGCCAAAGTTGGAAATCAACAGGACGGATGCATAGTAAGCAAGTATGGACTAGGGGAACAGAATGAAAGAGACTGCAGACTTGTTCAGTGGACAAAAGAGCATGACATGGTTATTGGAAACACCTGGTATCAACAGCACCCAAGAAGATTATGGACATGGAGGAGTTCTGATCATAAGATCAGAAATCAGACTGATTACATTCTCATCAATAGAAGATTTTGAAATGCCTTAAAAAACGCAAAAGAACTATACCAAGCGCAGACTGCCACAGCGACCATAGATTGATCTTAAGCAATATACATTTAAAATTAAAGAAAGTCAAATATACACCAAGAAACACACAATTTGATCTACGGGTACTGAAGAGTGAGGAGATAAAAGATAAATTCACCATAGAGGTAAAGAACAGATTTGATGCATTCATCCATCCATCCATCCATCCATCCATCCATCCATCCATCCATCCATCATGTGCCATGCCGATAAGCGTGGGTGGTTATGTACTGCCATGTCACTCGATCACCAGAGTCGTGGATCAGCTCTGTGTTCCTGTCTCGACCATGCCACGTGCCCAAGCCAACCAGGACAAGATAACAAAAACCACTTACGGATAACAATAGAAACTATGCTAGGATAAGTTGGCTGGTATAGGTATCCCCCATAGCAGGTACTGTCATTGGGATGTGAAGTGTTAGTGATAGGTAGCCTCGGTGGTGTACTCTCTAGATACACGTCTGCCGACACGATGGTCGTGGTTCGATCCCCAGCGAGGCAAATTTGATTATTATTTTTTTGTTTTAATTGACCTGGTCTCCCATCCAGAATGGGTACTAAAGATGTCTTGTTAAGTCAGGGTCGGCGTGCTACTGACCACATTACTCACCGACCGTCATTTGGTCTATAAAAAAGATGGGTCGAGCACTCTATGTACGATACGTCATAAGATCTGTAAAAAGGTTCTTTACTTACTTACATCAATCAACCAGGTGTCGTCTCCACAATGAAAGTTGAATTTAACTTTGGCTGCAATGGATCTCCAACATTGTTTATCTCTCTCCCTGACTGTGCATACTGTGAGATTGCTATTCGTCCATCTCTTGATGCTATCTTCCCACATGTATCGTTTTGTCTACCTCTTGCCTTCAACCTTACCCTCCAGTATGGTTTTTATAAGAGTGTTATGTCTTTTAACGTGGCTGAAATATTTCACTTGCCTCTTTTTTATTTATTTCATCAACTTTCTTTTCAATCCCAGCTTTCCTAGAACCTCTGCATTTGAATGTTTTTGTGTCCATGAAATACAACATATTAATCTGCATATCCACATCTCCAGGACCTCTATTCGATATGCATTTGGGGCATTGCCATAAGCGCTCCGTCCCCATCCTCAGAAGCCAGCGAAGAGTTCCAACCCCAATAGTACCAGTAGCATCCAAGATAGGAGAAACTTATAACTTGTTCTAGTATCTCCCCATCTACTGTAATGCTAATTCCATGACCTCTCTGACAGCGTGGCTCAGGGTACGTAAGACATTATAGCAGGACAATATATCCGGTCCACTAAAATCCCAGCTTCATAAAATGGATATCGCGTAATATTTAGAATTGTCTGGGAAAGGATGTTCCGAAGAAGGAAAAAGCCTACCCACCACATTTTGTTATGACATAATATGTGTGAAAGGAGCCGTAATAGCTCAGTACCTAGCACGCTTCCTGTAAGCTGGTGCTCATGTGCTTCGGCGAACTTCGAGACGGACATTTTATCGCTGACCTGAACTACCAGGCGGACTGAGCGTGGAACTGGATAGCAGGAAGTAACGACTGCTGGAGTGATATTACCCTCATCACCCATAGAGTACCGGTTTTTTTTTTTTTGTAGCATATCCTTTACATGTTACAGATCAACATACAGCTGAAAGATGCTGGTGTTGACAGCGATGTCAACACCAGCATCTTTCAGCTGTATGTTGATCTCTTGGCAAGATTACGCTCAGTAGTTTGCCATTGCTTTCTGAGCGGCCGGCTCAGTATCCCGCAAGTCATGAGCGGGGGTCGAACCGCCTCAGCTCTCGCTCCGCTACGAGACTCTGCGTATGGGGCTAGAACCATTTACCCAAACAGGCCTCGTGAATAAAGAATCACACCATACTTTATTACTTTTAGAACATATGAAGGCCTAAAACGGTATACAGTGTATGGCAGCATCAGCTATATTTCCATACACACACGCACACACACGCGCACAAAAACAAACATTACGTCCACAAAGTGCGCACTGCGCCAGGCCATGCAGCCAGTAGAGTTAGGATAGGCTAGTCTCTCCCAGGAGGGGTGAAAAGTTAAAATGAGTAGCCTGCCGGTGACCCGCAGATTACACAAGCCAATCCGTCCTCCCCGTGATGTAGACCGGGAAACAATGACCGCGTGGTTATTGGCCAACGGGGCTATGGCTCGCCAGGGAGTTGGACTCTCTCGAACGAAAAGAATTAGGCATAATCGAACTGCACCTCGGTACCGGAAGACTCAAGGGAAGCAAGGTGAGATGAGATGATCGTGACACACGAACACACACCACACACACACACACAAACACCACACATCATGATCATTATCAGAATCATGTAGCAGGGTCTTTGCAGAACGCCCTCCTCATCACGGCCCGCCGAAATATGACTGGGTCTTTCGATAGTTCTCCTATTGCAGTGGTTCTCAACCGGTCAATCCGTCCTCCCCGTGATGTAGACCTGGAAACAATGACCGCGTGGTTATTGGCCAACGGGGCTATGGCTCGCCAGGGAGGTTGGACTCACTTCGCTCAGCTTTTCTTGTCCTAAACCCGCGACTGGCCTAGCAAGCCGGCAGGGGACTTTCCCTACTCCTCGAAGGAAAAGAATTAATCATAATCGGACTGCACCTCGGTACCGGAAGACACAAGAGGAGCAAGGTGAGATGAGATGATCGTGACACACGAACACACACCACACACACACACACAAACACCACACATCATGATCATTATCAGAATCATGTAGCAGGGTCTTTGCAGAACGCCCTCCTCATCACGGCCCGCCGAAACATGACTGGGTCTTTCGATAGTTCTCCTATTGCAGTGGTTCTTAACCGGTGGGGAATACCCCCCTCCCCCAGGGGAAATTTTAGGGTTTCCAGTGGAGGGGGGAGGAATTAAGATTATTTCAAGATAGCGTTAATACAAGAACCGATTACTTGATATTGTTTTTCCCTTCACAGTTTACGGTTCTGTGCGTCTCATCTTTCTAAAATTCATTTTATAAAGTAAGTAGACCAACAAATCACGTTTTATGTGGACGTCTAGACTTGTTTTAGTATGTGCTATTAAATTTAGCTTCCATTATTATGTATACTGTGTAGGGGCGGGGCGGGGACGGGGGGGGGGGGAGTTAAGTAGGAAATACAAAAAGGGGGGGGGGAGGGGATGACGTTCTGAAAATATGGTGAAGGGGAGGCACGGGCCAAATTTTTAGGTAGGAAATACGAAAGGGGGGGGGTGGGGGGGGGAATGACGTTCTGAAAATATGGTGAAGGGGAGGCACGGGCCAAATTTTTAGGTAGGAAATACGAAAAAAAGGGGGGTGGGGGAATGACGTTCTGAAAATATGGTGAAGGGGGGCACGGCCAAAAAGGGTTGAGAACTACTGTCCTATTGCATGCGCTTTGTGCCCCTGGTGGTTGCAGTGTTCTGTGTCCCACTTCGTGCAAGCCATCTCCAGCCTCTTCTTCCAGTAACCATTCCACACACACACACACACACACACACACACACACACACACACACACACACACACGTGGTGACGTGGTCAAACCGTCTGACTCGGGCTCCGAAGTTGTGGGTTCGATTCCGGGCCGCGTCCTTAGGTTCATGAGTGCATTTTTTGGAGACTCCTAAGAGTTCGTGCTTTGTGCGACGCTTTCCGCGCTGCGGAAAGAGACTGAGCCATATGGGATAAAACCCGGCGCAATGAAGTCGATCCTGTCGACTTTTAAGCGCTCTTTTAAGCGACACGCGCGCACAGCATGCACGCTTACACGCATCATCTTCTGCAGAGATTAGAAAGAACATGGAATCATTGAAAAGATCAAATGAATGAAGAGATAACTGGATACGTCAGGGGCGCCACTTGTTGAAATATTATCGGTAAATAATGAATTAGAGGTCAGAAATAGGCCAATACACGATGACAGAGCTGCTAGACATGAATAGATTATGTCCACAGTTTCAGACATCGTTTATCACCGGATGTGATTGATGTGTTTCTCTTCCACATCCTGTTACACTTTAACATCGCTTTCATGCTCCTTGATATTCGTTTGCCGTATAATACTTGATCATATTTCATTATTGCAAAATGTATGTGTGTATGCGCGCGCGCATGTGTGTACTGTGATGTCTAAAGTGAAAGAAATCCCACTACGGGGACTACCGTAGAATGTGTTAAATGTCTTCACATATACTAGGTCACGGTGACATTAAAACCCTCGATAGTTCTCCTAACGCATGTGATCTGTGCCCCTGGTGTTTGCAATGTCCTGTGTCCCACTTGGTGCAAGCCATCTCCAGCCTCTTCACCCAGTAACCATTCCACACACACACACATTCTCTAGGCAATGTTACGTTCAGTAGTTTGCCGGCCACCGTGGCGATGGCGTTGCGGGCGCTATTCGTAATGCCGCTTACCCGCGTTCGAAACACAGCGGTGATCGATTTGGCAGAACACCGTGTCTCGCTGGTTTTAACGTTCAGAAAGCAATGGCAAACTTTTTTATTTTTTTTAAATTTTTTAATTCGTGGAGAGTGGAAAAGAAGAAGTAACAAAGACATTTATGATTTGTTTAAGTCCCCGCTAATCACTGGTATCATGAAGGCTAATAGACTACAATGGCTGGGGCATATAGAAAGAATGGAAGATAATAGGGAAACAAAACTCGCTTACACTCAGGAAATAAATGACCGTAGACCCCGAGGTAGACCAAGAAGGCGGTGGAGAGATAATATACATACAGACCTACAAGCACTTGGAATCAACGACTGGCAAGAGAAGGTCCACCAGAGAGACGAATGGAGACAGATTGTATTTGCAGCAAAGAACCTCAATGGCTCGGAACGCTGAAGAAGAAGAAGAAGAAGAAGAATATCCTTTACAGGACATCGCTGTCAACAGCAGCATCTTTCAGCTGTCTGTTGATTTCTTGGCAAGATTACGCTCACCTGACGAGATGCAGCGAAATATACCTGGCAATAAATCGTGCAACATATTGTTCGTGGCTCCTGTGTGTAAACAGTAATAATAATTACAAAGTGAGATAATGTAACTGGGGCGGAAGGGTTGGCGTTTGACTTAGTTTAACTATTAATATCTTGTAGGAGGTCAGCAAGGCCGAGTAGTTAGGAACGCTCACTTTTAAACTTCTAATGTATTGTTGCCGAGGTAGCGGGTTCAACCCCCTACACCGGTTACTTAAACTAAAATGTTGACTTCTTCTTGTTCTTGACCTGGGGATGCACGTTTTGTCCTGTTCTTCTTCTCCTTTCTCTTCCTCCTTCCTCCCCCTCCTCCTCCTCCTCCTCCTCCTCCTTCTTCTTCTTCTTCTTCTTCTTCTTCTTCTTCTTCTTCTTCTTCTTCTTCTTCTTCTTCTTCTTCTTCGTGCCCTCTGTTAAAATCATTCAGTTCGGTTCAAGTCAGTCCAGATTTCCATCCTTGCTTTTCGGACATGCTCATTGCTACCTCAAATTCCTCCGTAGTAAATCCTTCAGCTCACCACGACCAATTGTGCCAGTTCGTTGATGACTAGTGAGCCCACATGCTGCTCTTTCCTGGTGTAGGATAAAATAAAAACCAGCCAAAATGTGACAAAGAAGCTCGACGGGTAAATAAAAAAATGCACAGATACAGGTAAACGTTTCCACCGAAGTCTTTATCAACGGAACAACAAGAAGAAAACGATTAAAAATATAAAAGCAGAAAAAAATGTTAACTTCCTTAGTTGCTTGTCCGATCCAAACAAATTGAACTTGGCCTCACCATCTTCATCCCAGACCCTAGCATGCTGCAACACTCAAATCACTGTCCACTAACACTGCCAGTGGGTCCTGGTGGACCACTATGGGCCGAAAGGCATATAGTGGAACTAAAGGGCCCACAATAAAAACAGGAACGTGAGGCCCTCATGGGGCGGCTGTGGCCTCTGGAGGAACCTCCAGCCTTTATTTAAAAGAGGGAAAAACAGGGGAATTATTAAAAGAAAAATATTATGCTGATTATTTCAGTTGACTCTCATCTGACATTTTCAGTATCAGTAGTTACATCAGCATCAGCATCTGTAGGCTTCTGCCGGGACACTAAATGTGTTCACAATATAACAGTGCCAGCCGGCCTATCTGCTCTTTCATTGCCTGTAACATTGCAAACAGACAACTTAACTTCCTAGTGCAGAACTTCAATTGTGTTTATTCGTAAACTATTTTTAGTCAAATTTAAACCCTTTTACCCATTCAGTTGTTAAGTTTGTTAGTCCTGATTATTACTGTAATGGTGTTTATCACACACAGTTGTTCCTGTTATGCACTCTATTTTAGATGTTGCCGTAACTCCATCTATCCATCATGCTATTACATTAACCCTCACTGTCCTTTTTGTTACATTTAACCTCTTGTACCTGAACATTAACATGAAAGAGCCAACTGTTTGGAGCAGAACGAGGGAAAGCAGTCCCGCAAACGTCTGCTCTTGACTAGGATGTTTTCTCTGGCTCGGGAGGGAAATGAGGAGAAAATGGAGTGCCTCGAGTTGTTACTCCCTGCTGTGTGTATTTTGCTTGCACGTTTGAGACCCGACGTTTATGTCTCATACAGAGTCGTTTGATATAATTTTGCACCAGGTAAGTTTAATCCCAGTAATTCTCGGCTATTCCGGGCGCTCACAGACAACGGCTGGCAGCTTAATATTCACAGCTGGTAAAGTGGTTGAGGCACTCAATTGCTCCCGTGGGAAGTTAGGGACAAAGGTGTGAGATAAGTTGCATATATTAGGTTACAGTTTTTATCTAGAACCACTTGAGTACATTTTTATTGGAAGTTATCCATCTGTGTGACATTCTATCAATCTGGCTCCCCATTCATCCGTTCGTTCATTCGTCCACCCACCGAAACGATCTCTCTGTCTGTCTGTCCATCCGTTCGGGTGCCTGTCCGTCCGTCCGTCTGTTTGCCCGTTCTTATGTCCGTAGGTTGGTCCGACGGCCTACCTACCACGTATGTCTTCTTCTTCTTCTTCTTCTTCTTCTTCTTCTTCTTCTTCTTCTTCTTCTTCTTCTTCTTCTTCTTCTTCTTCTTCTTCTTCTTCTTCTTCTTCTTCTTCAGCATTCCGAGCCATTGACGTTCTTTGCTGCAGATACACGCCGTCTCCTTTCGTCTCTCTAGTGGACCTTCTTTTGCCAGTCGTTGATTCCAAGTGCTTGTAGGTCTGTATGTATATTATCTCTCCACCGTCTTCTTGGTCTACCTCGGGGTCTACGGTCATTTATTTCTTGAGTGTAAGCGAGTTTTGTTTCCCTATTATCTTCCATTCTTTCTATATGCCCCAGCCATTGCAGTCTATTAGCCTTCATTATACCAGTGATTAGCGGGGACTTAAACAGATCATAAATGTCTTTGTTGCTTCTTCTTTTCCACTCTCCACTGTGTGTATCCCTAATGCGCCCAAAGATGCGTCTTAAAACTTTGTTCTGAAAGGTTTGTAACAAGGCTTCGGCTCCTTTAGTTGTACTCCAGGTTTCAGAGCCATACAGCACAACTGGTATGATCAGTGGTGTGTATATTGTGATCTTGGTGTTACGAGATAGCACATTTGATTTTAGTAGATGTTGTAGTGCATAGTATATCTTATTTCCAAAGTTGATTCTAGCTTGTATTTCTTCCCTTATTATGTTGGAGCAGTTGAAGATTGTATCCAGGTATTTGTATGTTTCCGTTCTTTTAATGGTCATATTATCTATTTGTATGTGGCCAGAGATTTTAGCCGTTCCTTCTCTTGGAATTACCATATATTCTGTCTTATCTTGGTTGATAACCAGCCCCATTTGTTGAGCTTTGTCCTTTAAGTATATGTCTATCTTTATATTTCTTTGTTTGCCTCTCTGTTCTTCTGTCTGTCTGTACATCCGCCCGTCCTTCTGTCTGTCTGCCTGTCTTATATATTCAAGACTAAATGTTGCAGTCTGTTCTCATGAACTTTGTATACATGAAATAAAAGACGAGACGTTATATGGTGATCATTAAAACACATTCAATCACATAATCTTCCTCAACAGAAACCCCAGACTGGAAATACTCACTGTGAACAATCACAGATACTCAACTTGGGACAAGCCCGTTATGAACAATCACAGATACGCAACTCGGGACAGGCTCGTTATGAACAATCACAGATACTAAAGGCGGGAAATACCTATGGTGAACAATAATGAGTGCAATACATTTAACGAGTGAAAATACATCGAGGAAATAATCACAAGAAAGCCAAGTTTCTGACCAAATGTCAAAAGTAAAAGGACACATTTCGCGATTACTAAAGAGTCCAAGGGGAAGAGCCTATCACACATCATGCGATGTCAGGAACCGAAAGAGTTAATAAATAACATAAAAATTAGAAATAAATCCGCGAGTAGAGATCTGTACACACAGAAGTAAAGGGAGAACATGGCGGTCTGATGCCACACTTCACAACAGCGACTGCAGGGAAGAAGGAAATATGTAGTCATGAGTTACTTGTTTATTATAACATGTAGTCATGCGTTACTTGTTTATTATAAAATGTAGTCATGGGTTACTTGCTTATTACAACATGCAGTCATGGGTTACTTGTTTATTATAACATGTAGTCATGCGTTACTTGTTTATTATAACATGTAGTCATGGGTTACTTGTTTATTATAACATGTAGTCATGGGTTGCTTGTTTATTATAACATGTAGTCATGGGTTACTTGTTTATTATAACACGTAGTCATGGGTTACTTGTTTATTATAACATTAGTCATGGGTTACTTGTTTATTATAACATGTAGTCAAATGTTACTTGTTATTTAGTTAGTTAGCCGACAAATCATCCTCATTGCACATCGAACCATTCAGTCCATAAGTGCTCGGATCCCCTCCTCAGAAAATCTCGCAGCCTGTAGCGGCTAACGACACCAGTTCTGTGTTGGTTTATCAGTCTTCTTTGGCTTCCTGCGTAGTGTTCTTGTTTGGCCACCCCTCTTTTAATTTGCTGTTCTCGCAGTCTGGCTATGGTTGTAGATCATCACTTGGTTCTCGCAAAAGTCTTACTTCTCGTAGAGCATTCAGAATGTCAGCCTGGTCCATGGCGCGTCCGCCCTCCACAGTAGCCTTACCTGCGAGCTTGTCAGCCCGCTCATGCCCTTGTACTCCGGCATGCCCTGGCACGAAGATGAAACTAATCTTTGCCAGCCGAGACCGCTCCAGAGACAGCAACCATTCTAATCGGATCCCCCCCCCCCCCCCCCCCCAAATCTCTATCCTCTTGATCATGTTCATTGAGTCGCTAAGGAAACATGCTCTAGTGAATGTCTGTGTCTCGAGCCATGTTATAGGTTTACTTACTGCCATGTCTTCCATAGTCAGGCTACTTGTGGTTTCAGTGAAAGCAGCAGAGTCCTCCTTCACAATTCTCCCTCCGGCCAGAGCTGTAAAGGCCCATGAGCTTCTCACATGTCGGACATGTCGCCCGACATGGGTTACTTGTTTATTATAACAAGTAGTCGTAGGTAACTTGCTTATTATATCATGTGGTCATTGGTTACTTGCTTATTATATCATGTGGTCATTGGTTACTTGCTTATTATATCATGTGGTCATTGGTTACTTGCTTATTATATCATGTGGTCATTGGTTACTTGCTTATTATATCATGTAGTCATGAGTTACTTGCTTATTATATCATGTGGTCATTGGTTACTTGTTTATTATAACGAGCGGTCTTGGGTTAGTTGCTTATTACAACAAGTAGTCACGTATTGCTTGTCTATTATAAAACAGGCTGTAAATTACTTGCCTGTTTAACAGAGAATTGAGGGTTTCAGATCTATTGTAAGAAGCTGTCGTTGGCTGCAATTCTATTTTTTGTCCTTTTTTTAAAGAGGGCTGAGTGGTCTTGAGGTATGGAGTACGCCTCGAGTGCTGGAGGTCCTGGGTTCAAGCCCCGGTGAGGACCGGGATTTCTTCACGTGGACTTCTAGTAATAAAATTGCCCCTGGTCTCTGGGTAGTGAGATCGGACGCTCGTGTGTATTGTTGCGCACGTAAAACATCCCTTGGCAGTTGGAAATCTGAAAAAGAGTAGCCTAACGGCACTGCCCGGGCAAAATTTCGAGTTAAAAATCTACCCAAAGTATTTCAGGATCCTCGCCGGTGCTACGGAGTCCGTGTACTGAGCTGAGACCTCCAGACTCAGGTTTGAGTTAGGAGGAAAACGAGCACTTATGGGTTAAAACCGTGTGCCGTGATGTTGATCCATCGACTAAACCAAACTAAACTAATTCTATTTTTTAAGTACTTGGTGGATTACTTTTCTATTGTAAGCGAATAATTTGGAGTAATGCTTGAAAATATTCGAAACCAATGTTCTCGAAGATTGTTTATAAAGTCTATTGTTACATGCTAGTTTCACTTGGAATCATAGCGTGATGATGAAACTGAATCACCTCCCAGAATCCCCCAGAACAATTGCGTCCAGACCAATAAATAATTTCCAAGTGAATGGGTTAATTTGTTAGCCGTAGGAATTCCCGTTGGTTGTTTTATTGCGCACATTGGTGCACACTTTGCAGATTCGACAACACTGGATTTCTGTGCTGATTTCTGCTTCTGGTTGTTGAAGTAAGCAAGATGTTGTAGTTCTATATATGTGATAAAGGGCGAGCGCACTCACACGCACATATACACCACACTCACTACACTCACCATATAAACCACACAAACACATCAATTAATCACCCAACCTGTGTATATAAATATATTTCGGTGTCAGTGCGCTGTGTTCAGAGGCCCCTTACGGGAGGACAGTGGATCATTTATACATCACCATTGGCATGTGTCATGTCGGATAGCGTGCGTTGTCATAGTTTGCCATCTCTCACTTGATTCCCAGTGTCTAGGCTCAGGTCTATATTCTTCTCCTGCATATGCCACATGACCACGTCATCCAAGTATCCACGTATTTATCTATTTGTCTTCTTCTTGCTCTTTTATCCACATGGTTTGCCGGCTGTCATTAATATTCACGTTTATTTCACCTCATGACGTGCACAAAAGGTCATGGCTGTGTATGTCTGGTTTATTCAGTTGATGATTTGTATTTGTTTCTTAAAGATCTGTCGTTACAGAGGTTATTTGTGCAATCTTCTTCTTCTGTGGTCAGCAGTTGTCGCGCGTCTATTCCATCATGGGTCACAAACAGAATTATTCACCGGCTCCCCAGAGTTTTTCTCGAAGGGTCGCTCCAGTCGGCCAGATTTCCTCCCTCAGTACGGCAAAGTCAGGGCAATCTTGTAGGACATGGATTAGGATTTGCCTCAGTGCTCCACATCCACAAGACACAAGAGGCAGGGTCAGTGAGATCCATTCAGTAAAGACGTGCCCTGAGTCCTGAAGATTTTGGCTATACTGTCGTGTTCTGGTCTGTAGTTGTTGTTTCCTTTCCTAAAGACTGTCCTCGTAGATATTTTTTTAGTAATAGTGTTTTATTAGCGTCCTTGCCTACCTAAAACTGAGGTTTCCTCCAGCCTTTGCCAACTCGTCTGCCGTTTCATTTCCGTGCTGATGCCGAGGTAACGGGTTCAACCCAAAGACCGAACAGTTGGACTAAATGATGACTTCTCGTCCTTGACTTGGGGACGTAAATTTCAAGTACCTCTGAATTCGGAATGGGTTGGCCTGATGGCGTGGGACACCTGGTAATATGAAAAGCTAAACCACAGGCGAAATTCAATCAGTGCAACTAGAAGTAGTTTGTATGGACTACACTTGAGTTCAAAGCGAGAGAGCGCAAAATTTCTAGGGATACCACAGTGAGCTGGTATCTACTGTAAGACTAGTTCTCTTCTCCTATAAATAATTATAATGCTGTCTGTTATCTCATGGATTATGTTGTCCTGTTTGGAGGGCTCACTTTGAGTGTGTGAAGACAGCGGAATTTTTTGTTGCCGTTAATTCTGCAATGAAGACGATCCTATTTAGACTCAACCGAACCAGACTTGTGTATGACAGTGTTTACATGGCCAGGCATCAGTTCACATTGTTGATATCTCGTTTGGCAGTGAATATATCGGCATATGTTGTTTATGGGGAACATGCACTGGACGGGAGGGTAAACACCAAAACAATTGAAGCCGTTATCCAGAAGCAGATGTAAACCTGAGTGTCATTAGAGAAACTGGATGTCTAGATTTGTATGGGATGTTGTGCGGAGAAACACACTTTACAACATGTGCGAAAAATGGCAAACTATATACGCAACGAGCAAACAAAAAAAAAGGGGTGGGGGGGGGGGGAGAGAGGAGGGAGGTACACCCACACATATTATATTATTATGTGTATGTGTATGTATTAATATATTATTATAATTATGCATAAATGAATACATGAGTGATGTAACAAACTGTCCAATAAGACCACCCCAAAAAAAAAAAAAAAACACACGGACCTCATATGCAACTCTCATGAGCTTGTAATTCACGTTGTTATGCCACTTCTCTCAGGCCTCAACGTATGTCTTTGTTATGCCACTGGCCACAACGCATGTAACAATGAACCGCACTTGCGATAGAATAACTGAATGGACATCCCCATCTTCTCACATGAAAGAGACCCCTTTACAGGCCTTGATAGGTATTGTATATATCGTGCTAGCCCCGTTGTGTCATAGACCGATTAGTATTCGATGGGAGATATGGTCAAGATCACCTCGGTTGCGTT
This sequence comes from Cepaea nemoralis, assembly GCA_014155875.1. NCBI lineage: Eukaryota > Metazoa > Mollusca > Gastropoda > Stylommatophora > Helicidae > Cepaea > Cepaea nemoralis. The sequence goes on from JACEFZ010027481.1 coordinate 142,429, forward strand.
GACTTCAAAGGATATTTCCTAGTGGGAACCGCGCTAGCGTAGAGGCTAGATGCTTATTTCCCGGTCCTGTGG
>JACEFZ010027481.1:817500-865042 GCA_014155875.1 Cepaea nemoralis
CCCCTTGTGCTTCAGACACTGCGTACTTGATGATAAACGTGTGTTGATCTATAGGAGGTAATAGAGCACCACTTCGTGAGAAAGGTTAAACAAACATTCAGGGTAGAGTATGATCATGTGACACCTGGCAGAAACAGAATGATGTAAGAGCAACCTAACCAACAAATAGCTTGTGAATTTCTTGGTGCAGAATAAGTTAGACGTGACGCCTAGTATTTTCCTGGTAAACTGTGTATGGAAATATTTCGGCGACGTGTTTTTGCCATGTGCATTACATCTATAGCATACATTCTTGTCCACTTGAATTTCACCAGTGCAAGTGTTGGGAATAAATACATACGCTATTTTATGACCGTTGTGGTAGCTAACCGACGTCAATAGACTTCAATAACATTCGCGCAGTTTCAGTTGAAAGGTGGTGCACACTTGAGAATGATGTCGTCTGCGAATGTCAGCGATATTTTCGGCAGGCGCTGACACAAGGAGGTTAGCGAGGCGAAGTGTTATATACCGAGACTAGTGTGGTATGATATGGTACCCTCCACCAAGGAGAAAAGTGTCGGGAGCAGTTCGAACCACAGACATGCACGAAGATAATGCTGTTTTTTATGGCCAATCCTTTCACCTGGCGACCTGGTTCTAGAAAAGTGAAACCTAACGGGCAACAGCGACCTCAGCATCCACAGTTTAAGCTTCAGAACCAACAGCAGCAGCATTGCCGTCAGCGGATTGAAATCCGACAGTGTCGCATCGGTTCGTCTGTTGCCTTCAGTCTGGTCGGGGTACCGCAGCTGCCAGCACTAGCTGCCTACGTTGTGAGTATATTTATTATAGAGCAAAGTGACCCAAATAGTCTTGCCTTCTGTGTCTTTATTTGTCCGCTGCGTTTCTACGTCGTAATATGCTATGTCGAACAACGCAGGCGACCATATTTCACCTCAAACATCTGTCCTCGATGTTCTTATGAAGTTTCACCGCTGATCATTATTGCCTACTTAATGACAATTAGGTTCAAAGGTCCACTGAGCGAGCATCTAATTAAATGACACTCGGTTCATATGTCGACCAGACGTTGTCCACTTAACGGATTTTCAGTGCTTTGTCCCTAATCTACTATATTAAATGACCGGAGGCATTTAAGTGTTAAAAAGCGGCCCAGTAATAAATAAATGGGAAATTGGTGGGCTAGCAAATCCATTATGTAGAAAGTCAAACCTGACCGCTCAGTGTGCCGAGGTCATCAAGATTCTAAAATCCTCGGACTGCTTCCTTCATGTTTTCAGGAAGTGAGGCTAGGCAGAAATAAGCTATAAGCATGACGTGGCGATTCTTTATGCGAACCAAATATCAGAGCATCATGTGCTGGCTCGGTATTAAAGGAACCCTCTTTGGATGGCGGGTCATGCCTATGGTCTTCCCTGCCTTCTCTTGAGGGTCGATCAACTGTTCTGGACGAGTCGGTTGGAAATGTGGAAGGAAGGGCGAACATGCCGTTAGGTCTTCGAGGCCGTGGGATGTCCAACGCGACTACCTGAAAATGTTCACTGAGTCAGCCAATTCCGAGATGCCGCGGCTAAAAGGCGCAAATATCACAGCTCTGTGGTAAACATGCGCAACGCAATTATGTAATACACACGCGCGCGCACACACGCACAAACATACATACAGACGCTCACACACACACACTCACATACACACACGCTCACTCACGTACACACACAGTCACTCACACCCCCTCTCCCCCCCCCCCCCCCACACACACACACACACATCAGATGAATGAAGAAGAAGGTCATATTTCCATAACAATTTAAAATGAATCAGGTCAGTACCAGCCTATTAAGAGAGGCGTGCAACAGGGATTTGTAATGTTTCTAGACCTTTTCTCTCTCTATATATTATTGAAAATATTATTAATTTAGATAATTTGAGAGGAATCACAATGGGAGGACACAACTTCAGCAGTACAAGATATTCGGGTTGTGCAACATTAATTGCAGACAATGAAAAGATCTGAGGCACTTAGTAGATGCCGTTATTTTACTCAATGAGCAACTAGGGTTAGAATTACATTTATGCATGTCAGACATGGACATTCAGCAGATAATCCGAGAAACATTTAATGGCAAAGGTTGTGTTGTCTGATGTAAATAATTTTTCAGTGTAAGTAAACCCACGGACGGACAGAAACACGAATGAGAAAGTCCTTAATGAAACTAAGAAAACTCGTAAGCTGATTAGAGAAATTAGATGTCGATGGTCGACATTTATGAGAAGAAATAAATTGGAAAACATAGTGGCAGCTGGCAAAATTAATGCGGAAAAGGCAAGGGGAAAGCAAAGAGATAAATATATGGGCGGCCTGACCGCATGGGATAATCGGGCCAAAAACAGAACACAGATCTTTTTAAAAAAGACGTGATTGTTTGAGATGGCGAACCATGACCGTCCACGCTTATTTGCATGGCACACGATGATAATGATGATGATGATGATGATGATAATGAAGGTGTGCACTTCAGGGCTGATTGTATTCTGTGTTCTGAATGCTAATTGTAGCCATTGATTGTTTTAGAATACAGTCGCGCTAGCATAGTGGTTAGTGTGCTTGCTAACCAAGATTATAGTCCCAGTTCAACCCCTATCAGTGGCAGGACCCTTTTTTTCCAGTTCGTCTCCGGGTCGCCGGCCTCTTTTTCAAAATGTTCCGGGGAAATATCTGTGAGTGAAAGGCGGGGAGGCAGGGAACTAGACGTCAGCTCTTTATGCCGTGGCCTAGAACATGTCTGGACCTAACACGTACATCCCTGCTGCTGTATTTGCCATGGGGTCCCTTTTGCTTTTTACCTGTTAATTGTATTGAAAGGTATTTATTATCTATTAACAGTTGCGTTTGATAGGATCTGATGCTCATTCTCAAAGTGTGACCTAGGGGAAAAGGCTTGGGAACCACTGATTTCCAGCGTTGAGAGAGAGAGAGAGAGAGAGAGAGAGAGAGAGAGAGAGAGAGAGAGAGAGAGAGAGAGAGAGAGAGAGAGAGAGAGATAGTGATTTGGAAAGGCTTAGTTTATGCTGTAAGAAATGAATTCGTGCACAGTTGTCTAATGCTAATGCTGCTACGCGATAGACATCTGAAGTATAGAGGGTTTATAAAGACATTTGAGGCGGCTTTCACATTATCAGAAAAAAGTCATGATTGTTATTAGGACTTGTCACGGAGTACGTGATAGAGGCTAGCGTGAATGTTGTTTCCTGCACGGCGAGAGCATAAGAGAAATGCACACAGAACTCTGATGGTGATAATGGAGGAGATGAGAAGACCCGAGGGCGGGTCAACGGTTTGTCAGCTGACCTCATTAAGCCTAACCGCTCCCGCATAGATTCCCAATGAGAAGGAGGCATTATCATTTTATGGATGTGATAAGACAAAATCTAGAACATATTGTGACAACTGGACAGATTTGTGGGGAAAGAGATGGAGGAAAACGGCAAGAAAAAATTTTGACAGTCTAGTATCATGCACGGAGAGTGTCCGCACACGAATTGATACATGCATGCTGTTAGAGGTCGCAAGATATGGAGAAGCGTAATCGTCCACGCATTCAGCAGTGCGTCTGATGTTAATGATTATGATAAAAATGCACATACGCACACATGAATGTTTGAGCATGCACAAATACCACTCGACATACGTAAATGAAGAATGCAACATTTGGCCATGATTCAACCAGAGCTTGGTTCTCCATATCACGCAGGGAACATGGGATGCTGTGGTAGACCTCGTGATAGAAATCTGTAAGTGGGTGTAGAAGGGGAGTTGTGTCCACATGGACATTTTGTTAGGGTCACGTGAATCTAGTGTGAGCATAGAGTGCTTCATGTACTTACCGTCCTCTCTCGTTGTTGGTGCATTGTTTTTGTCTTGAGGTTTTCTTACTCTGTGCAAATTCGAAAATATTTTCATACTCTCTCTCTCTCTCTCTCTCTCTCTCTCTCTCTCTCTCTCTCTCTCTCTCTCTCTCTCCCTCCCTCCCTCCCTCCCTCTCTCTCTCTCTCTCTCTCTCTCTCTCTCTCTCTCTCCTTCCTTCCTTCCTTCCTTCCTTTGTTCCTTAGTTTATTTGTTTGTAATAAAATCTGCATTGTATTGTTTTCTTTGTGTGTAGGCAGTGTTGTATCTCTTGAGTTTTAGCATAATTTTACTTTCAACAGGATAGTGATTTGAATCTACATCTGCATCAGTGAAAAAATTTATATCAGATAGAAGTGATTAAAATTTCTTAATGTAACTTTGATCAGTTAGATGTTTTGTGTTGTGGTCTGATGATTTCCACCATTGCTTTATGTATTGATTTAAGTGGAAAATTCCTCCTCCAGTGACCTGTTAATTTCATGCACAAAAATGTGTGAAAAATTCCCCATTTTCATTCTAATCCAAATTCTAAGTTCTTCCATGATCTCTTCAGAACCTCTGGTACTGATCCTATTTTTTCACTGAGGTCACCCATCAGCATTTTGGCATTGTCCTTTCTTTGATTATCTATAGTAATTTTAAGTTTTGTGTCAATTTCTCCTCAAGTGATCATCTATATCTTTTGTTGGTGTGGTGAACTGGAAATAATTTTATGTTTAACTTTGTTATTTCGGTTCACAATGTTGCTATTATTATTTTAGAACTCACTGCTTGCCACTCTATAATGTTTTCACTGTATCTTTTCATAACATCAGAGCCACTCCTTCACTGTGAGGGGAATTTTCCTTAGTATGGTCTCAGAACAACCATGTTTTACCTGTGTTTAGAAGCTTACTGCTTGCTCCCTTACATCGCATTTCGCATAATCCCCAAATACTAACATATTTCATGTTCCTTATTACTTGCACTGTTTTTCCCACTTCATACATAATTCAATCTATCCAGGTGCCAATTAAATTTCCCAGATGAAAGTATGCAAGTTTGTGATTCAGACTGTTTACAGCTTTCTCCACATCAGGTTATACTTCTAGGAGAAGAGTCCTTTCATCTTGGTTGGCTGCCTTTTTATTTTCCTTATTGACTCATTCATGATTGATTGGATTTTGCTGCTCAAGTTTTCTATAGGCTGAGGTAGCATCATGTCATGCCTCCTTTGCTATCTCTGACAAGTTGCCTTGAGGTTACAGTGTTACCATTCATTGATTCTCTTATGGGCTTCATTAACTCAAGGGCGATTTGTAGTATGCTGTAAACTTATTTCTATTAGCCTTCTTTTGTGTATGTTTACTCCAGAGATATGTATCAGAGATTTTCCTTGGAAGGATTGGTAGTCAGGAAGGGAGCTAGGTTCCTCACTTCATACAGCTGTGATTTAGTACATGTGAAGTTTTAACACGTCACATTCTTATATCAGTTTCTACTGTAAGATTATATTACGATATTATTTGATTGTGAACTGATGAAATGCTTACTTTGTATCAATCCCACAACCCTAGTTTCAGTTTGCTAGAAATATGTAGTAAGTGTAGGATAATTTGTGAGCAGGTAATATGTTTTGTTTTCAATTTCTTCTGTTTCTTCTTTTGTTAGCCCAATGGAAATAGTCACCCTGAAGGGCAGGGTCTGGTTACCATCCGGATGAAACCAGATGAGAAGGGGAGGTTTGGTTTTAATGTGAAGGTGAGTATCATATTGATACTACAATGTATATGTGTGTGTGCATGCATGTAACAATTCATCATCAAGTGTTTGCCAACTGACGTTGATGATCTTGCCTTTTCACATCTTCTATTCTCTGGGGGAATGTATCAGTTTATTTACTATCCTTTCATGCTGTGGTGCAACTTCCTTCTCTAACTGCTTTCTTTTATCTGTTTTTCCATTTATCTCACCATCATCATCATTATGTAGCAGGGCCTTCGAACAATGTCGCTGTCATCATGGCTGACTGGACATTATCTGTTTTGTTAGTTCCCTTGTCTCATACATTGTCACTCCCAATGTGTTTGTGTTTGTCAACGCCTGCCATTTCTTCCAAGAACAAGGTCTATGCTTATCAACGCCTGCCATTTCTTCCAAGAACAAGGTCTATGCTTATCAGCCCCTGACTTTTCTTCCAAGAACAAGGTTGGTGTTTATCAACCCTTGACTTTTCTTCCAGGAACAAGGTCAATGTTTGTCAACCCCTGACTTTTCTTCCAGGAACAAGGTCTATGTTTGTCAACCCCTGACTTTTCTTCCAGGAACAAGGTCGGTGTTTGTCAACCCCTGACTTTTCTTCCAGGAACAAGGTCTGTGTTTGTCAACCCCTGTCTCTACTTGCACTAACCATGCCTTCAATCACTGTTCTTTCTAAGCTACCTTTTGATATGACTACATTATTTCATTTTAAGAGACTGGATACTGTTTTATAAGCTTTTGATATGACTTATTATTTCAGTTTAAGAGACTGGATACAGTTTTATAAGCCAGTTGAATTTGCTGTTCAGATCTTAAAGAATATCATTATTTTTCTGTTTGACCCTCAGTATTCTTAGAATGTTTCTGTTAATTTAAGTTTCAAAATCTTAAATTTAACCTTGAGTGATTGGTATTTGATTCACATCTGTACTTTACCATAGGGAAGATGAATGTTCTCACAAGTTTTATTTTTATTTGTTTGCTGTTAAGTGGTGGCAGTTAGTGCTGTGTAACTTCAGTATTGCAATTATCAGCCTCATTCAGACTTCTTTGGAACGGAACGGACCTCATTGTTGATTTTTAATTTAACCTGTTACACAATTGCAGTCTTTTTACTTCAGATGTGGCCACAAAATATTGACACCCACCTTCTTATTTCTGCGATACACCTTCTGTCTGATGACACTCATGCACCCACATATTTGAATTTATTTACCTGTCCCAAATTAATAGCTTTTGACTTTAATTGTGCATTTGGAAAGGGAAAGTTGGTGAAATTATCTTTCATAGTTCTTCTTCTCATCTTCCTCCTCCTTTCTTGTCTTCTCTCTTTTAACCTCTATCTGGTGGAGCATAGACTCTCAATCTACTCATTCCATGCCCTCGAAACATTTAATATCTCTTGCATCTCCTTCCATGTCCTCTTCATATTGCTCATCTGTGGGTTCAACAGGAAGGAATATCTAGTTATACTGTTAACCAATCTCTTCAGTGTGCGACCTATCCAGCACTTCCTCCTATGATTCACTGTGCAAAAATATGTCAATAATTCTTCATTGTCATTTATTTCCCCATGCAAAATTTCCCCTTAACAGGTGCTCTAATGCTAAATCACATTTGTGTTTATTTTCTGTTTTGTAGTTTTAAATGTTGCTGTTAATATCTCAGAACTCACTGCTTCTCACTCTACCAATGCCTTTTTTGCCTCTTTAGATAGCACTACATTTTTCTAGCTGATAGAAGGTAAGTCAGTCATCCAGACTGCTTATAGTTCCTCTAGGAGAAGAGCCCCCTTCCATCTTGGTTGGCTGAGTCATTTTTCTTGTCTTTTGTTTCCTGTAACATGTTCATGATTGGTTGGATTTGGCAGCTAAAGTTGTCTACAAGTTGAGGTAGCCAGTCCTACACCACTCTACCTTAGTTGTCTCTTATGACATGCATGGCAGATTATAGTTGAACTATTCCTACATCCCAGTAGTAGTCACATCCCACGACTCAAGCTGAGACCTGACTCAAGCTGAGATCCGACTCAAGCTGAGACCCGACTCAAGCTGAGACCCGACTCAAGCTGAGACCCCTGTGTTCACTTTCTATACCCATCATTGTCCATAATGACTGTATACAGGTATTCTGTGTCCATATCTTTATGGTTTTATGTTCATATGAACATTTCAGGGTGGAGCAGACCAAGGCATGCCTATTATTGTGTCCAGAGTTGCCCCAAATACTTCAGCTGACCTGGCTATCCCAAGACTGAATGAGGGAGATCAGGTGCTTTTTATCAATGGAAGAGATGTATCACAACATACACATGAACAGGTATTTGTAACATGTACACAAGTTATGTGTATCCTTTGTGATGAAAAGAAAAGGAGGTGGGGGGGATATGCTGCTTGTGTTGGTGGGTGAGTGAGGTAGGTATGGTATGTATGTCTGCAAGTTGTATGGATTAGAAGGTAGTCAGAAACTGATAAAATTGCTCAAAATATGTTATTGCTACAAATGTAATGTATCCCTATTTAAATGTTATTAAGGTATATTGGAGTTAAGATGTTAGGCTTATATTTTTGGCAACTATCTTGTTCATGTGGATGATACTGTCATTGTTGTGACAGCCAAGTTCTATTTCCCAGTCTATAAAAAATATGAGTCTAGCACTCATATTCTCAGTGTGCCTTAAGGAATGTAAAAGGGACCCATACTTACTTACTCACCTTTCTATGAGGCTGTATTTTGTATGATTCCCAAATCCAGGAGAAGTGTATTTGCCACTGAAAGATAAGTAATGCATACCACAGAAATAAAAGGCACAGATTAGGACATATTCATGGCACAGATCTACGAGCTATTCCAAAATCAACTGCTGATTGGCTGGTAAAAATTTAAACAAATTGATCTACAAATAAATCACACCTACGAAATTTCACAGTTGGCGGGAAAGGAAGTAACAGTGTCCATGTTTATTCGTTCCCGTTTTGTGAACCACTGAATAAATGCGACTGTAATTTGATGTGTAGTGAGTTAAAAGACTACTGAATGATGCAAACAATGAACAGTGTTGTTATGGCAACCAATTTATTTTTATCAGCCAATCGGCAACTGATCTTTAAAATAGCCCTCGTATGAACAAGTATTAGTAAAAATATCAGTGTGCAGCCGTAAGATGTATATTTGTTTTGCTTAATTAGAATGTCTTTTGCTGCATAGTTTCATTTGAAGTTATAATGTTTATTTACAGTCTATTCTTATTCTTATCTCTTGTTTACCAGGTTCCATTCTAACCTGTGTGCTTCTTGCTTTTCTTTCGATGAATGTTGGTCATTTGGAATGTCCTGGTTATCTATGTTAATTTCAGGATAGGTTTTTCCCCCCACTCTGTATCACATCTCTTCTCATTCCATAATCGAAGTCATGATGTGCGATACCCAAACCAGGCCAGCTGTAGACGTTTCAGCACTTGATAGTCTGCTTGTGTATTGTTTTTGTCGCAGACATAAGCATCTGTTTCTTGCTTTCCACATAATGTGTGCAGAATGCCTGAAGCATTTGTATTGAGATGTCTGGATCTTCCTTCATCCATTTTCCTCACCACTCTCTTTCATTCAACTTTAGCATAGTCCTTACACATAGTGCTATTTCTAGTGCACCGGACTGATTTTTGCGTGTTGATTAACATTCCATGTTACCAGTGTCCCGTGCCATATGGGAAACTCACTCTAACTTCAGAGGTACTTGTAATTTACATCCTCAAGTCAAGGACGAGAAGTCAACATTTTAGTTCAGCTGACCTGTGTATGAGTTGAACCCACTACCTCTTTCTGGCATATTTTGCTGCATTTCATCGGAAGCATACTGCAGTTATATATATATATATATATATATATATATATATATATCATATGCAATGAATAATAAATGAATAAAACTATATAATGCTATTATGAAATCTATGAGTTATGGTAAAAGTCACAGATGTTTCTTCAATCAGTAAATACTTCACATTACCACTGAATGTAAACTTACCAATAAATCACAAACAGCCAAAAATGTTGGGGTTGACTGCAACATCCTGTAAATGATCTGCAACTAACTAGTTACACATTAAAAATTTGTTCTGAGGTAGCTGTTGGTCTATAACCAGCCCTTTTTTCAGAAAAGGATTTCTTCTGATTTCTGCTTGATCCTATTCAAGAGTACCCTTAACATTACTTTACTTGGATGACTGATAAGGCTAATCGTAGTGTAATTTTTACATATTTTTTAATTTCCTTTCATTGGTAGATATTATCAAAAATGTTGTCCTGTATTTAGGCCACTGTTATGAATTCCATATTCCAAATAATTGTCTATGCCTGGTAACTTTCTTCTTATTATGGTGCGCATATAGCCTCCTTCACTTCTACGAGTGACTATTGCATTTCCATGTTTTGTTTTCATGTGTGAGGATAATTATTATGCTGTATACTGTTTTCATGTGTGAGGATAATTATTATGCTGTAGCGACTACACTGATAATTATCATGAGCTCATTATCACGAGCATGAGTTTGACACCTAGACTCATCACCTCCAAAAGTGAGGGGAAGATTGGCCACTTATTCCTTTGTGCATTCAGGCCTACAAAATATGATGCTGCGATCACGTCAAAGACCCATGGCAGGAAACTGCTTCGAGACAAACATTTTGTTAAAGGGTGAAGTTTACAGTCACATTTGTCTTCACAGTATGCTGTTCATACGTGACTTTTCAATGAGCAAAGACCATTTTTATCTTCTATAACAGTTATCCTAGACTGTTGTAGTTCAATTAATCTGCTTGATGTGTCAAAAGCTCCATTGCTTTTACATTTTGATAACTATGAATTAATGATCTCACATTAATCATTTAACCATTTTACTTTGACCTGCTTCATTTTCATTCTTATACCTTTATTCACATTACTATATTGCTATGATGCTTCCCAATCCTCTTTTGTAATTTTTCTTTCACTGCCCACCTTTTAAATCCAGAATGTGACCCGTTGTTTTTTAAAATTTTTTAAATTTTCTTTCTTGTGCCAGACTTTTGCTTTTCATTCAGTGAAAACTTCTTTCATTTTTTATATCTCTTTGATGAAGTTCTTTTTTTCTTCAGAAGGTTGAGAGCTGAAAATATTCCCCCAGCTCTTGCTATTTCTGAATCATTCAGTTTTTCTAAATCATTCAGTTTTTCTAAATTAAATTGTATTCAGGGATATTTGTTTAGTTAGTTACCCTTCTTTTTGAATTTAAGCTTAATCCCACTCTGAATACATGGCTGAAATATTGCACTGAACCTGTTCCAGCCATGTCTTCACTTTGAGCTTGCTTTTCTTGTTCAGTTTAACTGACTTTTTGTGATGAACTTAAGTATGTGCTAACAAACCTTACCAAGCTCTGTTGTGAGTGGCATTGCGACTCTTGTCTCTATATCACACTGTACCTGAAACACCATTGGTTGATGACTGTTTTAACAATTTTCCAATTTTTATCTCTTCTCTGCTGCTTCTGTATATTGTTTCTGAAGTCCTGAGTTTTCACAGTGGTTGCTATTTTACTTTTTCCTGACTTTTCTTGTATGTTTTTTAACTTCTTTTTTTTGGTGGAGTGGCTTGGAGATAGGATATCCATCTCCAGCTCAAGTAGACCTGATATGAATCATGGTGTGGATTTTTACATTAAAGGAAATCCGTGGATCATGTATTTCCCATTCCCCTGATCATTCTTCTTCTGCGATCATCTGGAGATTTTTTTTCCGGGCGTGATTGCATTGTGCCTGTTTACAGCAGAGCTGCGTTCTTGCGCTGTTAGGCTGACACATCCGACTTCTGCTGGCATTTGGTGACCGGGTTAACCTTCCCGGATTCCCCTGATCTATGCTAGTGGATTGGTTATTTAAGGGTAGACATCTTGGAGGACCAGTGTATGACCAGGCACCTACCACAGTACTGCCCAACTTAAGTAACGGAAATAAACGCGCATGGCATCAAGCATATTCCCTTCCACCATAAACTGTACATGAATGTTATGAACCTGCAATTTAACTACTGCTTTTATCAGAGTCATCAACATGGAGATCTAAGTTGAGATGAGGAGGAAGAAGGTTTTTTTAACGAAAGTATTTCCATAGCAATGATCACACATTACTATATCCAGGAGCTGGTAGCCAAATGTTTATATCATTCATATTATCATTGCCACACTTCACAGCAAAAGCAGTTGGACAACAGAAAGAGGAGAGATCATCTTCATGGAGCAGGTACTTTGCAGAACATCGCTCTCATTATGGTCCACCAGCAATTCTCTCCTTCTCTGGCCATCTCACCATGCACCAACCTGCCCAAGGAATCTTTGCTCTTATCGTGGTCCACAGCAAATCTCTCCTGTGGCCATCGCATCTGCCTCATACACCAGCCTGCCCAAGGAATCTTTGCTCTCATCGTGGTCCACCAACAAATCTCAATTTCTCTGACCAACTCTCCTACCTCATACACCAGCCTGCCCAAGGAATTTTTGCTCTCATGGTCCACCAACAAATCTCAATTTCTCTGACCAACTCTCCTACCTCATACACCAGCCTGCCCAAGGAATCTTTGCTCTCATCGTGGTCCACCAACAAATCTCAATTTCTCTGACCAACTCTCCTACCTCATACACCAGCCTGCCCAAGGATTCTTTGCTCTCATCGTGGTCCACCAACAAATCTCAATTTCTCTGACCAACTCTCCTACCTCATACACCAGCCTGCCCATGGAATCTTTGCTCTCATCATGGTCCACCAACAAAACTCAATTTCTCTGACCAACTCTCCTACCTCATTCACCAGCCTGCCCAAGGAATTTTTGCTCTCATCATGGTCCACCAAAACATATCTCCTTCTCTGGCCATCTTATCTGCCTCATGCACCAGTACACCCAAGGAATCTGCAGTGTCCCGTCATGTTGGTCGGCCCTTGTCTCCTCTTCCAGGAACCATGCCTGCCATCACTGTTCTTTCCAAACCACAATAAAGTCTAAGTCATCAATAATGATGTGTATGAGCCAGTTTACTTCGATGTTCTGATGGTGTTGAACGTCATTATGTGTCTTCTTCTTGGTCCTTGTTATTGTAAGAACTTGTCTGTGATATTACAGCTCAGCAGACCAAATTTTCTTCTTTATGAGTCATCCACAACTGTTAAAACTGGATCTAATCCACAGTCATACAAATGTATGTCTATCACCCGGGAAGGTTAACCCGGTCAACAAATGCCCGCAGAAGTCAGATGTGTCTGCCTAACGGCGCAAGAACGCAGCTCTGCTGTAAACAGGCACAACGCAGTCACATCCGGAAAAAAAACTCTGGATGAACGCAGAAGAAGAAGAAGTATGTCTATCAAAGTTTAAAATAAACTTAGACCTACACACCACCTGACGAATGCCAGAATTTGCAATCTTTAAAATCCAGGCCTCAGTCTTGTAGCAGAATGATGTTTTTAATATATTTTATTTTGTTTATTGTAATGTCTGTTTTCTCCTCACCAGCAGTAAGAGTTACATATTTGAAGTTAATTGTCTGTTTTTGTCTTTGCCTTTGCAGGTTGTGATGTTTATAAAAGCTTCACGTGAGACCCACTCAGGAGAATTAACCCTGGTAGTCAGACCCAATGGTAAATTGTGTGTAGTCAGATTAGTTGGTAAATTTTGTGTAGTGAGACCAAATGGTTAATTTTGTGTAGTGAAAAATCAAATGGTAAATTGCGTGTAGTAAGGCCAAATGGTAAATTGTATATAGTCAGACCAGTTGGTCAATTTTGTGTAGTCAGACCAGATGGTTGTGTGTAGCTGGAAGTCAAAACTGTTAATATATTTTGTTCTCCTTGTATAAACACATTTTGTGAAAATCATTATAGCAGTCTGTGCTAGTTATTAGGTGTTCAGTCTTATGCAACAAATGTGGCATAATGTTAATTATCAATCCAGTAACACTGAGGCTGTCCACACACGTATATCAGGTATCAGATGTTTCCTACTAGCCCTGCATTTAATTTCAAATTGCATGAATCTTCAGCAGGCAGTTATGGTAGATAGATAATTTTGGTCTTTAATGTAAGAAGTGTCCACAAATAATAGAATACAATTGGTAAAATTACCACATAATATGTGGATAAAAACTTCATATCATGATAATATAAGTTAATGAAATGGCTTTAAAAAGTATTCCAAACAAAGTAAGGTATTTCGACAATATTGTGACAAGTTTATATATGTAAATTACAATAGCTAATTGAGAATATATTTCACAAAATTCATATTAAGGGCCATGAAAAATTAACTGGTTCTTAAAATTTTTTTCCTTCTTCTAAAAGTATCATTTTTATCTTAATGCAATGATTTTGTTTGCTAAATTAAGGTTTAGTTGATTTCCTTGTTAAAATGTAATCATGCTTCTTGTATTCTGTTACTTGCAGTTCAAATCAATGAGGATCCAGGAGATGAGCCGGACTATTCTTATATACCAGAGACACATCAGATTGCTTCAACATCATCCAGTGCCAACACACTTGAGTCATCTCTCATGCTTTTGCAGGAGAGTGTGGAGAGCGGGGCTGCCATAGCTCAGTTTGAAGTAAGGATGCAAGCTTGTCACATGTCCAATTACAGGACGTTACAGTTGGCCCCAACATTTATTGGCTGTTTTCTGATCTTCTAGGCAATTTTATGTTTGGTAGTTTGCAATTACGTTCTGAATGGCCGGTGCTCATATCGTTGTGAAAATCAATGCAAAGCGCTCAGCATTTTTATGTTCATTAGTTTGCTATTACTTTTTGAATGTTAGTTTAGTTTAGTCGATGGATCAACATAATGGAACACAGATGTAACCCATAAGTGCTCCGTTCTCCTCCTAACTCTAACCTGAGTTTGGAGAAACTCAGCTCAGTGCATGAACTCCATAGCACCAGCGAGGGTCCTGAAATACTTTGGGTAGATTTTTAACTCAATTTTGCCCAGGCAGTGCCGTTAGGCTACTCTTTTTTTATTTCCAACTGCCAAGGGATGTTTTACGTGCGCAACACATGGGCATCCGATCTCACAACCCAGAGACCAGGGGAAATTTTATTACTAGAAGTCCACGTGAAAAAATCCCGGTCCTCACCGGGGCTTGAACCTGGGACCTCCAGCACTCTGGGACCTCCAGCACTCGAGGTGGACACCATACCTCGAGACCACGCAGCCCCCCATTTTTTGAATGGTCGACGTTCATCAGTGTCTTGCCAGCTGGCATGGGCAGTCATGCTTCTACACAGATTGCAATCTCCTACGGCATGGATCAATTTGTGTGTTGACTACCTTCTGTGCCATGACACAACTGTTGTCAAGAATTTTCTCACGCTGTCTTCCTCTCTCTCTTTCCATATATCTTTCCGGTTGTCACATGTTCCAGTTTTTGTCTTCTCATAATGGGGCCAAAAAAGGATGACTGCTTCTTTCTGATGTTTATGATAAATTGTCCTTGCTACTTAGCTTCCGTCAGAATGTCAAAATTGCTAATTTTGGCCGTCCAGTTAATTTTCTGTATTGTTCGAGATGTGTGCATCCATCTTACTCTGGTATCCTACAGTGTTAAAGTTTCTGGCAATCATTTCATGTATTTTTTTTCAGCAAATGAAAGAAGAAGAAGAAAGTGTTTTCTTTTTAAATTTTTACAATGTCTTTGTAAATATTCAGGTCCTGTTTAATCTTTCTAATTTTGTTTTTAAAAATTAAATGCTTCATGCTGTAAAATGATAAAAGCTCTCTTGCATGAGATTACAGTTATAATTATTCAACATTTTCAGTTAACCATGTATTAAAATGTTTTGAATCTGCTCATAACTGCACCAGTTCTGTCAACAAAAAATATACTGAAACTGAGACTTTCTGATATAATCAATTTCAAGTGAGCAATATAGAAGAAGAGCAACTACAGAGTTACAAAATAATGTAGTCCCTTAGTTAAACAATTTATTGCCTGGCATATACCACTGCATCTCCTCATGTGCATACTGCAGTTATATATCATGTGGTGAGTCATATTTTGGCGGAAATATATATACCCCATTACATGACTACAGAATTGCAAACTCCACTCCACCAATGATGTTGCTCACACTCCTGGTGGCAGTCCTGACAGTCTTCAACTGAAGTTGTCTTCATGTGGCTTGTGAGTGCTGACCTTTTGGAAGTTGTCTGCTTTTCCAAAATGACAATCTTTTTGGTGGAATTTGAGCTAGCAGAAAAGGAGAAAGTCACATAAATGCTTAGTTGAGTTAAAGGGATTCAGTCGAGTATAAGGGATTCATTCGAGTACAAGGGATGTGGCATTACTGGAATATCCTATTTTGGTGACAAATTCTCAGGGATATGGCTTGTGTGTAATGTGTCTCTGTGACTACACACACTTGCAAACCACGCTGTCAAGCCTCACATGCTAAAACTTGCATGAATGTCAAATAGGGAAGTACATCTTGGTTGGTGTCGGAAATGTAGCTACTGTCTTACCGCTTCTTAAACAGATTTTCACACGATCACTAACTACTTTCATTACTCTCATATCTGGGAGTCGGATTAGCTACCCCATTTATGTTTGCTGGCTTTAAATCTTTTTTAAAATTTGTTTTGACTGATAATATTCTTTCTCCTGATTGCAGCAACTGTACCGCAAGAAGCCAGGCTTGACATTACATGCTGCACGACTTGATGCCAACATTAGCAAGAACAGATACAGGGACATATCTCCATGTTAGTAGCTGATGTCTGTTTGTGTATTTGTGAGCATGTTTCACTGGTTAATAATACCAAGAGTGTTATTAGATGTATAAATTTGGTACAGGTAATCCCAGGGATTGTACTGCCTTGGGGTGAGAGCAGTTGGACCTCATGTATACTAGGTCAAAATCTATTAGATGAGGTGACCGTTCCAGTTTTCCACTGTCTTTGACAACTGTCAGCAGTGTTTGAAGACACATTTCTTATTATACAACCAACATTTGACAATGTTTGTAGCAAAACATTTCTAGTTACTCAAACAGTTAATGGTGTTTGGAGACATATTTCTTGTTATACAAACAACAGATGGCTTTGTATGGAGAGAGACAAAAAACATTTTGGTTGATAACATATCACTGTAGGCTTGAAAATCACCTATTTCACACATTCAGTTTGGAAATAACCTGCTTTACAAATGTACAGATGTCTGTCTGAAATGTCACTTGAGTAAATCTTTCATGAATGAGTTGTTTATACACATTTTAAATCCAAGACATGATCCTCATTTGATAAACTGTATGGAGATCTGACAGCCATTAGAAAGAATATTTTTCCCCCGCATATCCTTTACAGGACATTGCAGTCAACACCAGCATTTTTCAGCTGCTGTTGATGTCTTGGCAAGTTTTACATTCAGTAGTTTACCATTGCAGAAAGAACATTAGTAAAGTTTATACATGAATCTAAATTAGGCATCTGGTTTTAAAAATATTTATTGTTACTAGCATTGCATTATCAACATACTCCCATTTAATTTTTAAATCTTGTCTGTTTTTTAAAAATTGACATTACAGAATATAATATATTTGTTTGCTGTATTATGAAACAAGGGAGTCGTGGGGATGCAGTGGCTAGTATGCTTGTAGGCTGGCCTGATGGTTTTGTGTTGAAATCCCCATTGAGCTGGAGATATGTTTGAACTGACCTGGGCTTTTAGTCTAACATATGTGCCAGGAATTGTTGTGGGAAGTAAAGCTGGCCAGCGTTATAATTGACCACATGACTGACTGAGTGCTGATGGTTTATAAAACAAATATGTGCCAGGAATTGTTGTGGGAAGTAAAGCTGGCCAGCGTTATAATTGACCACATGACTGACTGAGTGCTGATGGTTTATAAACAAATATGTGCCAGGAATTGTTGTGGGAAGTAAAGCTGGCCAGCGTTATATTTGACCACATGACTGACTGAGTGCTGATGGTTTATAAACAAATATGTGCCAGGAATTGTTGTGGGAAGTAAAGCTGGCCAGCGTTATAATTGACCACATGACTGACTGAGTGCTGATGGTTTATAAACAAATATGTGCCAGGAATTGGTTGTGGGAAGTAAAGCTGGCCAGCGTTATAATTGACCACATGACTGACTGAGTGCTGATGGTTTATAAACAAATATGTGCCAGGAATTGTTGTGGGAGTAAAGCTGGCCAGCGTTATATTGACCACATGACTGACTGAGTGCTGATGGTTTAGAAACAAATAGGTGCCAGGAATTGTTGTGGGAAGTAAAGCTGACCAGCGTTATATTGACCACATGACTGACTGAGTGCTGATGGTTTATAAACAAATATGTGCCAGGAATTGTTGTGGGAAGTAAAGCTGGACAGAGTTATAATTGACCACATGACTGACTGAGTGCTGATGGTTTATAAACAATATGTGCCAGGAATTGTTGTGGGAAGTAAAGCTGGCCAGCGTTATAATTGACCACATGACTGACTGAGTGCTGATGGTTTATAAACAAATATGTGCCAGGAATTGTTGTGGGAAGTAAAGCTGGCCAGCGTTATAATTGACCACATGACTGACTGAGTGCTGATGGTTTATAAACAAATATGTGCCAGGAATTGTTGTGGGAAGTAAAGCTGGCCAGCGTTATATTGACCACATGACTGACTGAGTGCTGATGGTTTATAAACAAATATGTGCCAGGAATTGTTGTGGGAAGTAAAGCTGGCCAGCGTTATATTGACCACATGACTGACTGAGTGCTGATGGTTTATAAACAAATATGTGCTAGGAATTGACTGACTGAGTGCTGATGGTTTATAAACAAATATGTGCCAGGAATTGTTGTGGGAAGTAAAGCTGGCCAGCGTTATATTGACCACATGACTGACTGAGTGCTGATGGTTTATAAACAAATATGTGCCAGGAATTGTTGTGGGAAGTAAAGCTGGCCAGTGTTATAATTGACCACATGACTGACTGAGTGCTGATGGTTTATAAACAAATATGTGCCAGGAATTGTTGTGGGAAGTAAAGCTGGCCAGCGTTATAATTGACCACATGACTGACTGAGTGCTGATGGTTTATAAACAAATATGTGCCAGGAATTGTTGTGGGAAGTAAAGCTGGCCAGCGTTATATTTGACCACATGACTGACTGAGTGCTGATGGTTTATAAACAAATATGGTCCAGGAATTGTTGTGGGAAGTAAAGCTGGCCAGCGTTATATTGACCACATGACTGACTGAGTGCTGATGGTTTATAAACAAATATGTGCTAGGAATTGACTGACTGAGTGCTGATGGTTTATAAACACATGACTGACTGAGTGCTGGTGGTTTATAAACAAATATGGGGCTGGCACCATACACCCAGTATACCTCAAGGCATGGACATGCTCCCGTACTTTTTAACTTTGATTATAAAATGATCTTCACCAAGTATGTGATAAGTAATCATTATCAACATGTGCTATGCCCATAAGCAAAAGTTGTCATGAGTACTTTGTTCTGCACAATCATTAGTCTCAGATCAGGTCTGTGTGCTTGTCCTGATTAAGGCGTGTGGCCAAGCCATCCAGGTATTTATCTCTTTGTCTTCAGTTTGCTCTTTTCCCATCAGGATTTTCAGCTGTCACTAAGTTTTCAAATTTATTCCCCACTGCCCCTATAACATCCCCAAAAATCTGGACTCTCTACATCTTATTTCTCTACATCTTATTTCTCTAATCAGTTTACAGTTTTCATCTGTTTTTATAAGGACTGCCTCGTTCATTGTTTCTGTCTTATGTATTTCTTTGCATTTTCCTGAAAAACCACATTTTCATTGCCAATAGATGTTTCTCAGCTTCTCTGCTAATTAATTGCTCATGTTTCACATCCATACAGCAGTAAAGATTCTATATAACATATTAGTTCTGTAGTTCCTTCTGGTGTCAGGTCTTAGTCAGATATGACTGAGCTACCATATGACAGTAGACTGTACTACCTGCTTTCTGTTAGCACCGAATGTTGGGCTGGCTCATCAAACCCGACACCCCACGTTGCTGCCAACGGCTTCGGGTGGAGGAGTGTAATTGGGAAGGTACAAGCCTTACCTTAGTGCGAGGAAATGCGACCTAAAGACTAAATGTCATGGTAGGGCAAACCAGGCCCTAACCCTTGGTCACAGCTGGTCTAAGATGGAAGCTCCGACAGGGAGACTATTAGAGTATTGCTTTGCTGATCCAACAGCTTCTGCAGCTTTCCTTGTTCCAGGTGTATTGGTGTTTACCTTTCATATGGTGTAGACTAGGCAGGCCGAGAGATGTATCATTCTGCATGGGCAATACATGGTCTCTAAATTCAGCCGAGGCTTTGTGTTATAAAGAGGTATAGCTCCATTTTACAAACTATCGTCTGTCAAGACAGCAATGTGTCAGTCAATCAGTCAGTTCCTTCTGACTTGTAATATAAGTCTCTCTTTCTCTTTCTCAAATCCTCCTCCTCCTCCTCCCCCCCCTCCTCCTCCTCTGGATACACATTGTCACAGACAAAAAACACTCACTTCTATTCTAGAAAAAGAAATCACACATATGTATAATACATGGTGCACATTATGTCAAAGAGACCATGTTATGTTTAAGAAATCTCTCTCTCTCTCTCTCTCTCTCTCTCTCTCTCTCTCTCTCTCTCTCTCTCTCTCTCTCTCTTTCTCTCTCTCTCTCTTTCACGCACACACACATGCATGCATGCACTCTCACTCACTCTGTCTATCTGTCTCTCTCTCTCTCTCTCTCTCTCTCTCTCTCTCTCTCTCTCTCTCTCTCTCTCTCTCTCTCTCTCTCTCTCTCTCTCTCTCTCTCTCTCTCTCTCTCTCTCTCTCTCTCTTTACTTTGTTCTCATCACCCATTCGCAAGTCCGTAGTTTACATGTAATATCTTGTAAAATCGTCACTGAACATAAACTTTTGGCACTATCATTATGTCACATCTGTTTGTTGTCCCCAGATGACCAGACCAGGGTGGTGCTGAAGAATGCAGCCTCTGGGGATTATATCAATGCAAACTTTGTCAATGTAAGTCAGAAAGTATCTATCTTGCCATTCCAGCAACATTAGGGCTTTATTTATTCATTAGCCCAGTGACTTGTAATATGTAGTACCATATTTAGAAGTCCACAATAATGTAAGACTATAATAATATCTTGAGACAGAAAGAATTTGTTTGGTCACATGAAATGTGACTGGTTTTTGTTTCATTTTGGGTAAAAACTTTTTAAAATCATATTTAACTGAAAATTCAGCTTTTTTTGTTGGTAATACTCTGAAGCAATTTGTCCTGTTGAAATTACAAAAATAAAAAGTACTAAAGTTAAATGGGTCGACTAAATTGCACCAAGTTTTACCCTATCTGGCTCGTTCTCTATCTGTAGCTTCAGCGATAAGCCCCAGGAGTCTCTAGGAAAAGTTGCACTTGTGATATAGAGAATGAAACCACAACCTTCAGAGTGCGAGGCAGTTGGTTTAACCACTTTGCCACAGATAGCCCAGACTAAAATCACATCAACCCATAACCCAGAATACCATACTTGGCTCATCAACACATTGTAGGCTCATACTTGAATCATCAACACATTGTAGGCTAACCCACATAACTACTTCCAGGGGCAAGAGGTCAACTAGGTGGTGCCCAGCTCCCCTCCATATTAAAACAAAAAGGCCCAAAGCAGGAGCCTGTTATGGATCTGGGAAGCACTAGGGCCCTGACATTTTGTAGGCCTGAATGCGTGGAAAAATAGGTGGCCAGTCTTTCCCTCTCTTAGTGGATAATTGACACAAGCGTCAAACCATTGTCCAACTGTGTTCATGACATTATCAGTGCAACTGCCTAATGACTACACTAACACACCATCCCCACCACATATGCAATATATATTCTTTTATAAGTACATTTTATAATTGTTTAAACTTATTCTGGGCGGCAGTTTATTCAGTCTGTTTGCAGTTTCAAGTTTCTAACGATTTATAATGTGGACATGGGACCTCCTGGTTTGTCTGCCCTTGTCTGTGAATTACTCTGTCTAATTTGATTTAGTTGTTTTTTGGTAAGGTGAAAATTGTATCTTGTTCCTACTGCTAAGCCATGTTTGGGTATTAATATACTTAAGGTAATTATGAAGTATATCATGCTTCCCATTTCTTACATAGTGATTTCTAGCCTTAAATTTACATTTCGTACATAATTTTAGGTTTATTTCTCCAGTAAGTGTCTTAAATCATATTATATACACCGCAGATATTTTTGCTCTTGTTATATATTGTTTAATCCTACATTAGTTGTTTCTAATTATCAATCATTGCTGTGTTATACAGTTTTATGCTTGTTGCAGATTTATTCACCCTGTTTTTATTATTATTACTGTTGCTTGTCTTTTCTAATGTTTATGATGTTATTATGTTTGCTAATTTATTTGAGGTGGTTTGCCAAATGGTATTTTGGGCTGTTATAATTGTTTTCTCCATTATGCAACCTAAAAAAATGATAGTGATAACAAAGTATATATGTTTTAATTCTTGGCATAAAATATGTACTAATAATTTTGCTGACTGTTTGGACTTCAGATGGAAATCCCTGAGTCAGGAATCATCTAACAGATATATTGCTGCGCAAGGTCCCTTGCCTAACACTTGCACGGATTTCTGGCAGGTTGGTTTATGTGCTGTTTTGTGATGTCTTTACACTTTTATTAAATGGCACCACACAATAACAGAATTACATTAACTAAGGGATGTAGTGTCATCGTGCTGGCCTGTAAATGCAGTAATTAAGTATTTTCTATCCTCTGTGATATTTTTCATTTAGTCTCATTACTATTACCAACTGCACCTCCCCGCGGTAGAGGATGGAAACACACCACAGTGTGGCTAACACAGCTCTGGGGACCGAGTATCCACCGGAATAAGTGGACAACTCTGCAGCTGAGCAGAGCAGGGCACTCACTTGTCCTGACAGTCGGAAATGGCTGTCAAAGGCAGAGTTAAAAGACCACCATGTGAATGTGGAAGGCAAGGGAAACCACCACATTATCTTCCCAAGATTTCATGGCGACACACATTTCAGAAATAGTGAACGATGTTAATGGCTGTCTTAGGACATCCTCGTCCGGTAGGGACTTTCATGAGCCACAGGTGACACCAGACCGTCATCCAGCTACTGATGGCAAAACTAAAACAATAACTGAACTAAATTTAGAGTAGGAATGTGGAATGTTAGGACATTAAATGAGCTAGGAAAGTTAAACAATGTTCTAAGAGAAATGGAAAACATGAAAATGAATATACTAGGCATAAGTGAGATGAGATGGAAGGGATCTGGCAAAATTATAACCGACAAACACACAATAATTTATTCTGGAGGGGACACACATGAAAAAGGTGTAGGAATAATATTTGATGAAAATACAGCCAAATCAATGACTGGATACTGGTGCATTTCAGATAGAGTTATAATGGTCAAAATCAAAGGCAAACCAATAGATATAAATATTATACAAGTATATGCACCAACAACAAACAGTAGTGATGAAGATATACAAAACTTTTACGATGAAGTTGAAATGGCAATAGCCCAAATTGGATCACAAGAAATAAAAATAATACTGGGGGATTTTAATGCAAAAGTAGGAAAGGGAAAAATAGAGGATATAGTGGGGAATTACGGTTTAGGTACAAGAAATGAAAGAGGAGAGAAACTAATAGAATGGGCAAATATTAATGATATGATAATTGGAAACACATGGTTTAAACACCATAAAAGATGACTATACACATGGAAAAGCCCTGATATGAAAATACGCAACCAAATTGACTACATACTTAATAAAAGATTTAGAAATGCATTAGTTAATGTAAAGACAATGCCTGGTGCTGACGGTAACAGTGATCATGTACCACTATGTGGACAAATAAAAGTAAGATTAAAGAGAGGGGAAAAAATGGTTAAAAACTTGAGACTTAATAAAGAGGTTCTGAAAGTAGATAAAGAAATTCAAGAACAATACAGAGTGACTGTGAAAAATAGGTACAATGCAATAGCTAAAATACAGAGTATAGATGAACAATGGGAAATGTTAAGGGACTCCATTCATCAAACTAGCAAAGAAATATTACCGGAGAGAAGCCAAAAAGCTAAGAAAAAATGGATGAATGAAGAAATCTTAAGGCTGATGGACAAAAGGAAACATAATAAAAATGACAAACAAGAGTATGCTAATATAAATAAAGAAATAAGAGATAAATGTGTGAAGGCAAAAGAAAGTTGGTTAAATGAGCAATGCAGAAAAATTGAATTAAATTCCATTAAAGATCAAAAAAGTATGTACAGACAAATCAGCGAGCTCACAGGAAGAAAAATAAGAATAAATACAGGGTGTTTGAAATCAAAAACAGGACAGACTTTATTGGAGGAAGGTGCTATAATGAAGAGGTGGAATGAGTATATAAGAGAATTATATAATGGAGAAAGGGAAGAATTAACAGAAGAAAGTAACTTAGAAGGCCCACCTATTCTAAAAGAAGAAGTCGCTGATGCTATGAAACATATGAAGAAAGGAAAAACAGCTGGGCCAGATGAAATCACAGTAGAAGAATTAGAAGTATTGGGAGAATTTGGGGTAGATATATTAACCAAAATGCTGAATGATATTTACAACAGTGGATATTTACCGAGCGATATGCTGAAATCTGTATTTATAGCAATACCAAAGAGACCAGGAGCACTTGAATGCGAAGATTTTCGTACAATTAACCTCATAAACCATGTCACTAAGCTTCTACTCAGAATTATAATGAGAAGAACAAGAAAGAAAATAAAAATGGAAATTAGTGAAGAACAGTATGGTTTTATGGAAGGAAAGGGTACAAACAATGCAATATATATATTACGAACACTAATAGAAAGATCAATAGAGAAACAAAGAGACATATATTTATGCTTCATAGATTATACTAAGGCATTTGATAAAGTAAAACATGATGAGCTGATTAAAATGTTGGAAGATATCAACATTGATGGGAAAGATTTAAGAATAATAAAGAATATATACTGGAACCAAGTAGCAGCAATTAAAATGGGAAATAAAGAGGGTAGTTACGAACAGATAAAGCTAGGAGTACGACAGGGGTGTGTCTTGTCACCCGATCTCTTCTCCCTGTATAGCGAAGTAATAATGAGAGAGATCAAAGAGAAGCCAGGAATACTAATCGGAGGATATAATATAAACAATATACGCTATGCAGATGACACAGTATTGGTAGCGGATAATGCAACAGACCTACAACAATTGTTGGACAGTGTAGTAACAGAGAGTGCACAGAAAGGACTGTCCTTGAATATCAAGAAAACAGTAACAATGGTGATATCAAAGAAAATGGGGACGCCAAAATGTGACATAGAAATAGAAGGGGAAATTCTCAACCAAGTGGATAATTTTAAATACCTAGGGGCACTTATAACATCAGATGGAAGATGTACAAAAGAGATTAAGAGCAGAATAGGGCAGGCAAAGACAGCATTTCAGAAAATGAAGAGTATCTTATGCAATAAGTCGCTATCAATGAATGTAAGAAAGAGAGTACTAAAATGCTATATAGAACCAGTTTTGCTGTATGGCAGCGAATCTTGGAATGTAAATGAACAAATTAGGAAGAACTTAGAAGCAACAGAGATGTGGTTTTTAAGACGAATGTTGCGAATTCCTTGGACTGCCAGAGTAACTAACAACGATTGCCTGAAAGAGGCTAATGAAACTAGAACACTATATACAACAATAAGAAAGAGACAAACATCTTTCTTTGGTCATGTGATGAGAAGAGAGGCATTAGAGAACATCGTGACAACTGGAAAGATCGAGGGGAAGAGAGGCAGAGGCAGACCAAGAGAAATGATGCTGGACGGACTGAGACGGTGGCATGGAGGAATATCATCAGCAGAGTTGATCCAGAACACCAAAGACCGAGATCTGTGGAGAGCCATGAACGCCTATGCCAGCCGGCACGGCACTTGATGATGATGATGACTATTACCATAATAATTATATTCACTAGTTATATTGTAATGATATTTGCACATTCCTGGCACATTTTTCACATGACTACAATGCATATATTGTTTCTATTGTTGCACTTTAAGCTTAACCTAATAACAGATGTATGAATGAAAGTATGTACGAATAGAGAGAGATAAAAAGGGCAGAATGTTTGTCTGGCCTGTATGCCCAATGCTTAACGCTATGAAAATAGTTGTTTGTTTATGATGAAGTCTCCATTTAAAAAAAAAAAAGAGGAGAGGTACTCCCAGATACTACTTGTGTGGTGTGAGGCAGTAGTAAGTAAAGGACCCTTCTATATGCCATGAGGTGCATTGGGTGTATAATCCTCACCCATTTTCTTATAGACCAGTCAGCACTCGGTGGTTGATGAGGTTAGCATCACACTGGTCACCTTAGCTTCCCAAGACATTTCCTGGTACCTATTATAGGCTGAATTGACCCGAGAACCCAGGTTAGTTTTAACAATCCCCAGTGTGGACTCACATCCATGACCACCAGGCTGGCAGGAAAGTATCCTGTCACTGCACAACCATGGCTCCCTTGGGGGGCAGGTCCTCACATATTCTAGGACATGGCACAGTGAGGTAGAGTTGCCTGCTTCCTTCTTTGTCTCCTTTCTTTCCCAGACAGTTGAGAATATTTTCTGGTACCCATTTGATAAGATTTGGTTAGTCAGGTGTCAAATTGAAATGTTACACTGTTGAGATTGAAACCAGATCACTGGAGAGGAAACATACTAACCATTGTGCCATCTCATTACATTTTTTTTGGGGGTATCTAACATCCATATTTGTTTGTTTTTTTCATCCATTTCGACTTCTTAAGTACTTGTAATTTACGTCCCCAAGTCAAGGATGAGCGGTCAGCATTTTATTTCAAATTTCCGGAGTAGGGGTTGAACCTACTTTGGCATCAGCACACTGGATGGTTAAGAACGAGCATTCTTATCTATTCAGCTATTCTGAACTCCATTCTTAAATGTGATATAACTATCTTGAGCAGTTATAACATCTGATAGAAGTTTTAAGAAGAGGCTTTAAAGACAAATTTTAATGGCAAAAGTAGCCTTTAGCAAGTTGATGTACATGCCAAGAAAACACTGTCAATTGCAATAAGAAAAAGAGTATTGAAGTACTATATAGAACCTTAACTTTTATGTGATTTAATAAAAAATATTTATTTTAAATGAAAAAAGAAAAGTTCTTAAGTCTATGACAAAAATGAACTGTTTCCTTTAGATGATATGGGAGCAGCGATCAACCCTGGTGGTCATGCTGACCACGAAGGTGGAAAGAGGCCGTGTAAAATGCCACCAGTACTGGCCCCAGCTGTTTGAGACGGAAGACTTCGGCACCCTGCATGTCACGTGTGTCAAAGAGGAAGACACTCATTCGTTCTCATTTCGAGATTTCAATTTGAGCCACGTAGAAACAGGCGAAACGAGACACATCAAACACATGCAGTACATTGCCTGGCCAGATCATGGAGTCCCAGATGACCCCAGCGACTTTCTGCATTTTGTTATGCTTGTTCGTCAGAACAGAAAGGGTATGGCTGACCCCACTATTGTTCATTGCAGGTAAGGAGGTGTTCATTAGTCTTGTTAGTTAGTCTCTGTATTCTTATGAGAATTGTTGGCCATTAGGGTTTGATGCTGTATTAAGAAGAGAACTATCAGTTTTTTAGTGGGGAGAGTGACATATATCACTGACTCATGGTTGAAGGCTTGCCCCCGGAATAGGTTTAAAAGTTGTTTTTTTTTTCAAGGATCATATGCTTATAATGATACTACACATTTCCCTGATCACTTGGGTAGTGAGATCAGACACTCAGCTCTCTCGAGTTAGAACAAAAAGTAGGAGACTCTATGTGCAAGTTGCACACTTTAAAAATCTCACGACAGTTAGAAATTGCAAAGAACAGGCCTTCAGGCTACTGCTCTGGTAAAAGTGTTAGGAAAGAAAACCTGCCCACGTGTAGCTAGAGCCCATTACCTTGGATGGAATCTGTCTTGAGGAAGTAAACCTGACACAAAATACATGCTGAAGTCAGACACACTGAACTTTGAGGTGCATGACTAGTTGTGGCACACTCCCCTCGACAGAGGAACAAAGAAGGTCTTGTTAGCGTGAGTAGTGAGAAAAATATTTCACACTTCATTTCCTTCCCTGTCATCATCTCCTTGTTTTCTGTTACCATTTCCTCCTTCTCTGTTCCTGTCTCATCTTCTGTCATCATTTCTTCTTTCTCTGTCACTATGTCCTCTTTCTCCTTCTCTGTTGCTGCCTCCTCTTGTTTTGCTGCCTCTTCTGTCACCATCTCCTTCTCCTCTGTTGCCATCTCCTCTTCCTCTGTCACTGTCTTTTCCTCCTCTGTCATCACCTCCGCCTTTCTCACCATCTCCTCTTCCTCCAACACCATCTTCTCCTCCACTGGCATCATATTCTCCGCTAACCTCAGAAGATGGAGTGGTTCACCTTATGGTGAGGAACACTGGTAATAGGGAGAGGTAATCTCCACACATCGCCCGTGTGTTGCCAGGGCCCATAAGGGAAGTGAAGAATAGTAACATTGTTGCCTTCCATGCACGTCATAAGAGGCGACTAAGGAGGCTTTGGCTGAGACTTGTCTACAGTCTGTTGGGACTTCTGGTCCCCAACATGGCGGATAGGCATTTAAACCGTTAAGGCCTCAAGAGTGTTTATGCTTGTGGCTACTGTTTGCATTCACATTTTCCTCATGTTGGACTGGTAGTGCATGGTTCTGTCGCCTTGCTACTGAGTGAGTGCGTGGCGTGACACTGTGAGCTGTGATTTTCGTGTGGAATGCTTTTACATCTGTCCGCGGTTGTTTGTAGTGTGAACTGCATGTTGCTGAATTGACTGGTTTGCCTTTTCGGTTCACAAGTGCATTTTTCAGGAGACTTCTGGTAGTCACCGCTTGAGCTATGGAGGTTGTGCTTTGTGCTGCGCTTTCGGCGGGTAACCCTGCGGAAAGAGGCCGAGCCATATGGGATAAAGCATGGGTCAATGAAGTCTTTCTGGTGACTGCCGATTCCATTGAAGATGAACTGTGTTTT
Source organism: Cepaea nemoralis (assembly GCA_014155875.1). Lineage (NCBI taxonomy): Eukaryota > Metazoa > Mollusca > Gastropoda > Stylommatophora > Helicidae > Cepaea > Cepaea nemoralis. The sequence continues at coordinate 846,349 of JACEFZ010027481.1, forward strand.
TCGTGGAGGACTTTTGTGTTGGCATTCTGGCGGAGGCATTATGCATAGTGTACCTGTGTGGGCTGTTGGCTTGCCGAGACTCATGTCTATTATATTGTTCACATAGGGCAGTGAGGAGAGGAGCATTTTGTGTGATATTCACTGGCACAAGAACGGAGCATAATGGGGACGATCTGTTGCCGTGAAGTTGGAACCGTGACTAACTAGCTAACTAACTAACTAATCCACACACATAAATCAGTCCAACACACTAGAAGTATTAGCTTATATATGGACTATGCATGAGTTCAGAGTGAGCGAACGCCAAAAATAATTATCCTCTAAAATAGTAAAATGAGGGAAACGAGTATAAAATTCTTGCAGTGTCATTATTAGAAAGCAACAAAGCTCTTAAATGTTTCATAGAGGCATATTAAATATATATATATATATATATATATATATATATATATATATATATATATATATATATATATATATATATAGGGATGTTAGTCATGGATAAATTTTATGTAAAAAGAAAAGCCACTAGTGCTTATCTTTACTTACATGTTAGAAATGAGAAGAGGAAACACTAGAACAAGACATAGAAGATGGCAGAGGGCAAAGTCTGTAGATAGTCTTGAACCTTAGCATAGAAAGATAAAAGTGCATGGAATCTCAGTGGCAAAGAATGGAGGTTGAGAATCAATACATGGATACACAGTGGATGGGAATGGAAGTTGAGAATCGGGTACATGGATACACAGTGGCAGAGAATGGAGGTTGAGAATCGGGTACATGGATACACATTGGCAGAAAATGGCGGTTGAAAATCGAGTACGTGGATACACAGTGGCAGAGAATGGAGGTTGAGAATCGGTACATGGATACACAGTGGCAGAGAATGGAGTTTAAGAATCGGGTACATGGATACACAGTGGCAGAGAATGGAGGTTGAGAATCGGGTACATGGATACACAGTGGCAGAGAATGGACGTTGAGAATCGGGTACATGGATACACATTGGCAGAAATTGGCGGTTGAAAATCGAGTACGTGGATACACAGTGGCAGAGAATGGAGTTTGAGAATCGGTACATGGATACACAGTGGCAGAGAATGGAGGTTGAGAATCGGGTACATGGATACACAGTGGCAGAGAATGGCAGTTGAGAATCGGGTACATGGATACACAGTGGCAGAGAATGGAGGTTGAGAATAGGGTACATGGATACACATTGGCAGAAAATGGCGGTTGCAAATCGAGTACGTGGATACACAGTGGCAGAGAATGGAGGTTGAGAATCGGTACATGGATACACAGTGGCAGAGAATGGAGGTTGAGAATCGGGTACATGGATACACAGTGGCAGAGAATGGAGGTTGAGAATCGGTTACATGGATATACAGTGGCAGAGAATGGAGGTTGAGAATCGGGTACATGGATACACAGTGGCAGAGAATGGCAGTTGAGAATCAGTACATGGATACACAGTGGCAGAGAATGGAGGTTGAGAATTGGGTACATGGATACACAGTGGCAGAGAATGGAGGTTGGGAATCGGGTACATGGATACACAGTGGCAGAGAATGGAGGTTGAGAATCGGGTACATGGATACACAGTGGCAGAGAATGGAGGTTGAGAATCGGGTACATGGATACACAGTGGCAGAGAATGGAGGTTGAGAATCGGGTACATGGATACACATTGGCAGAAAATGGCGGTTGAAAATCGAGTACGTGGATACACAGTGGCAGAGAATGGAGGTTGAGAATCGGTACATGGATACACAGTGGCAGAGAATGGAGGTTGAGAATCAATACATGGATACACAGTGACAGAGAATGGCAGTTGAGAATCGGGTACATGGATACACAGTGGCAGAGAATGGAGGTTGAGAATAGGGTACATGGATACACATTGGCAGAAAATGGCGGTTGAAAATCGAGTACGTGGATACACAGTGGCAGAGAATGGAGGTTGAGAATCGGTACATGGATACACAGTGGCAGAGAATGGAGGTTGAGAATCGGGTACATGGATACACAGTGGCAGAGAATGGAGGTTGAGAATCAGTACATGGATACACCACAGTGGCAGAGAATGGAGGTTGAGAATCAGTACATGGATACACAGTGGCAGAGAATGGAGATTGAGAATCAGTACATGGATACACCACAGTGGCAGAGAATGGAGGTTGAGAATCGGGTACATGGATACACATTAGCAGAAAATGGCGGTTGAGAATCGGGTACATGGATACACAGTGGCAGAGAATGGTGGTCAAGAATCAGTACATGGATACACAGTAGCAGAGAATGGACGTTGAGAATCGGGTACATGGATACACAGTGGCAAAGAATGGAGGTTGAGGTGATGCATGACCACACATGCCCGTTGGCATGAGATTTTAAGGTCACGACTGATAGATTTGCTAGAGCTAGAAGGAAAAAGGGGAATTCATTGTAATTAGCAATAAATACTGGTGTATGGGGAGCATATGAAAACTTGACACAAAAGATGGATAAACAACACAACTGAGGCAATAGACAACATGGTGTACGTGGAATATACCAGATCTTGACACAAAAGATGGATAAAAGGCACTGTGGCAATAAGCTCTGTGGTGTAAGGGGCACATTCCAGAACTCATTACAGAACATCTTTAGACTATCTGAATTCCGTCTCTGAAATGTTGTATATTAACCAATTATTATTTCTTTTGTCTAAAAGTGCTGGCATTGGACGAACAGGTGTACTTATCACAATGGAAACTGCTATGTGTCTTATAGAATCAAATCAGCAGGTGTTTCCACTTTCAATTGTTCGTCAGATGAGGGAACAGAGAGCAATGCTTATTCAGACATCTGTAAGTATATGTTCCCTGTTATGTAGTTTCTTCTTCATCAGTTGCCCATACCTTTTAGTTAGTAGCTGCTTCTGCTTTTTCTTGTCTTTCTAACTTTCCTAGTTATATCTTTCACCCTCAGGTTAAGGAAGAGCTACCTAGGAAGGCCTTTATGTGGACTGCATACATGATATTGCTGTTGTACTAATCCATTATTTATGGGGGTCTGTTGCTAGCTTTGTTTACACCTGTTTCCAAATGTCAGTGTTTGCAGAATGCTATTTGAAGGTAGTCTTGTGTTACAAAAATTAAACCAACTGTTTTTGCCGTTTGATAAAATCCATAGCGGACATTGTTCTGATGTTATTATTCCAGGGCTTATCACATCACCTGCACATTTTAGCTCTGTTGTTAAATTCTTTTATCTCTTGTTTTCATCACATCGTTTTTAATATTAATAGAAAGCTAGTATTGAACAGTGCATTCTTTGTATCTACTCATACTTGTTTATCCTTTAGTAATGGTGACATCTGATCATTGATCTGGTATGTCTTGCTTCACTAGTTAGCAGCTAAAATACAATTGTGTGTGAAGGGTAAATTGGTATTTGAATAATTGCACTATGGATTCAAGTTTCTAGTGCACTGATTAACACACTGATGTATTATTCAGTGCTCAGATCTGGCTAACCTATTTTTCTCAACAGTAGAGTGCTAGCATTGGCCAGGCCTGGGGAAAGGTATGGCAGGGATTTGTCTGGGACAGTAAAGCACCTACACAATACTCATTGTATCACCCAGTGTGTGCTATCTGTCACTGTTCATTCACTAAGGGCATGTTTCCTTAGCAACTCAATGAGCATGCTCAAGAGGATAGAGATGGGGTGGATCCGAAGAGAATGGTTGCTGTCTCTGGAGCGGTCTCAGCTGGCAAAGATTAGTTTCATCTTCATGCCAGGGTATGCGGGAGTACAAGGAAATGAGCAGGCTGACAGCCTCACAGGTAACGCTACGGTGGAGGGCGGACACGCCATGGACCAGGCTGACATTCTGAATGCCCTACGAGAAGTAAGACTTTTTCGAGAACCAAGTGATGACTGTGAATCTACAACCATGGCCAGACTGCGAGAACAGCAAATTAAAAGAGGGGTGGCCAAACAAGAACACTACGCAGGAAGCCAAAGAAGATTGATAAACCAACACAGAACTGGTGTCATTAGCCGCTACACGTGGGATTTGCTGAGGAGGGGATCCAAGCACTTATGGACTGAATGGTTCGATGTGCAATGAGGATGATCTGTCGACTAACTAACTAACTGAAAGTATGGGAGAACCCTGGTGGTCACTGCTGGAGTTTGTGCTTTGTGTGGTACTCTTGGCAGACAGCTTGCCATTCTTTGGAGAGAGACGAAGCCAGATGGGATAAAACCTGGTGCAGTGAAGTAAAAATTCATACTTTTAACCTTGCCTTAATTTTCCTTTAATGTGGTAAAACATCCCTAGAACATTTCATGTCTCTGACACTGTTTGTTCTATATTTAATACTGTACCAAACTCTAATTGTGAATTAATTGTACATTTCTTCTATACTATAACCCCATCTCATCGTCGTTGGGGTGCCTTAATAGATGTATTACTAGTCAAGTCCTTACACTGTCTTCCTATCTTCAACAGCTTGTGGACATTTGGTAGTGCTGTAGCTTGTCCATTCTTTATTGTTATGAATGTTACCATTCCAGAATTTCTGTTATCTGTTTCAATGACAATTGCTGTCAGCTGTATTTTTGGAGAATAGGACAAGGAATTGCAACAAATAACATGATCAAACCCGGCACATTTTTGACATTCCACTACTAGCAACAGTTGTTCTTGTTTGCCTGTTAGTTTATTACCAAAGATTTGTTTTCTCTTTTCTAAATACATGTTTTCTGTAATATTTGAATTTCAAAGACTGAACACTTTGCTCCAGATCTGTGATCCGTAGGTTAATGACATTGCATGTGATAATTTTGAGTTAACATGTGCTTTTTAATATGGTTTAAACATGATTTTTTACTTTTTCAGAGTCAGTACAAATTTGTGTGTGAGGCAATACTTAAAGTATATAATGGTAAGTACTTCTTGTAGAGTCATTATATGTTTGTGTGTGAGGCAATAATTATAGTATATAATTGTGAGTGCTTCTTGTATGCTATTTAGTTACAGTATTTGTTGGCTTATGAGAAAGAAATGTACTTTTCAAAGATTAGTTTTTACTTTTTTGCTTCCATGCTTGTGTCGGTTTAATATTTTGGACCTATATTTTTCTCTGTTCACGATATTCTCAACATTCTCAAAAACAACATCTCTGCTGCCTCCAGTTTTTTCATCATGTCTTAACTCATTCACATCCGTACATAGGAAAAGAATATACATAAGCTTTAAGTAAGTGGATTTTTGTGTTTGAGTGATACTTTTGTTCTTTCATGACATTACTTTTTCTGGTAGTGAGATTGCTTAATCTCTTGTTCAACTGAACAAGTCATTTTGTTCTTTCATGACATTACTTTTTCTGGTAGTGAGATTGCTTAATCTCTTGTTCAACTGAACAAGTCAATGTTAAGATATCCATTGCAGAATTATAATCTTCACCATTTTGGAGAAATCTGGGAGACAAATATCCAGATCCTTTACTTGGCTACTGTTGTTTCCTTCAAGTTAATCTAAAGTCACTCAAAGTTGTGGTGTTTTGCTGTTATGTTTTTGGAATATTCAGTGAGGGAACACCGTACTTCATTCTTTCCTGCATGATTCAGCTTCGTTGTCCAACTGGTTAGCACTTCAGCAGCTCCCCTTTATTCAATTTCTCTGCTCCAGCTAAATTTGCTACTGAAATTATACAATCGGACAATTGCAACAACAACTCAGAAAACCTGTATGCATGTAAAAGTCCCTTGACGGATGGGAAAAGAGAAATGGTATTGAAAATAGGAATGACTACTGATTGAGCTTATACTGAAAATGAATGAGGACCTACTTATGTTATTCATTGAAACAACAGATACCACGAGTTCTTGTGGGTAGGTACCATGAAGGTCAGCCAGTAACCATACCATTATTTACAGTCATTAACCATACCATTATTTACAGCCAGTAACCATACCATTATTTACAGTCATTAATCATACCATTATTTACAGCCAGTAACCATACCATTATTTACAGTCATTAACCATACCATTATTTACAGCCAGTAACCATACCATTATTTACAGTCATTAATCATACCATTATTTACAGCCAGTAACCATACCATTATTTACAGTCATTAATCATACCATTATTTACAGCCAGTAATCATACCATTATTTACAGTCATTAACCATACCATTATTTACAGCCAGTAACCATACCATTATTTACAGTCATTAACCATACCATTATTTACAGCCAGTAATCATACCATTATTTACAGTCATTAACCATACCATTATTTACAGCCAGTAACCATACCATTATTTACAATCATTAACCATACCATTATTTACAGCCAGTAACCATACCATTATTTGCAGTCATTAACCATACCATTATTTACAGCCAGTAACCATACCATTATTTACAGTCATTAACCATAACATTATTTGCAGCCAGTAACCATACCATTATTTACAGCCAGTAACCATACCATTATTTACAGTCATTAACCATACTGAGAGTTCCAGTCAATGATTATACCATAAGTTACAGTCTGTAACTTTACAGTGCCATGAGTTTCGGTTAGTAATGATATCAGTAAATAACCATACCATTGTATAACCATATTTAACTCCTTAAATACCATAAGCTGCTGATGGTGCTCAACTTCATTCTACTGGAAAAATAAGCCTTAGGTGATCCAGGGGTGAAAGAGGGATAGAGGAAGACAGCGTGAGAAGATTCTTGAAGTCTTGTGTCATGGCACGTAAGGGAGATGTCGAAGATCATAATTTGTGGAGAGGCATGATCACCCACACCAGCCGGCAAGGCATTAGATGATGATAATGATGATGATGATGATGATGATGATGATCCACATGTTTCCTATGTAACAAGTGTTGAGAATTGAACAAACTGCATCTGAAGTTCAGACGCACTTCTTGTGGGAAAATGTACCCAAATCTGTCACAGCATGTGTTTGTAGCCCTGTGGTTGATAAGTTAATGTTGAAACTAGTCATTTCCTCTTATTCTTACAAGTGTAAGCAATATTTGCTTGATTTTTGTCTGTTTGTTTCTTCCTCATGCACTTCTTGAACAGAAGGTCTGGTAAAACCTCTGGAGGACTTCAGAAGATGAAGCTTGTGTTCATGAATCTTGAGGCAGCCATTCAGGTGTTCCAAAGAGTTGATAGCCAACCCTGAGTTATCATTGAATGACTGCAGTGTTTCTCATCACCAAGGCTTTCACAGAATACCAACACTTCACAATCATCTGCTATTCTTGGTCTACACGTGGCAGTACTTCTACAAATTATCCTGCAAGCGTTAAACTGATTTTGTGACTGCTTCTGTGAATTGTGCTTGCTTTGTGGCCATGTTGTGTACATTATTCAGAATTGGAATATGACAGACATCATGTGCGGATAGTGTTAATACATTTTCTATGATTTATTGTGCAGTGTTTTATCATGAACACAATTTGTGTACAAAATTACATGATAAGCAGTGCATCATCATCACCGTCATCGTCTGACTGCTCAAGTTTTCTTATGGATAATAATTCGTTTAAACTTGGTTTGATTTTATTGTGTCTTGATGTCCGAAAAAGTGTGGATTTTTACCTCAAGACAGTATTTTTTGGCTGTGGAAAAACTGTTTACCTTCCATTTATTTATTTTTAAGTTAATTTGTGGTCAGCTTGATTGTCTTCACAAAACATTCCTGTAAGTCTGCATGGTATTTTACATTGATCAGGTTGCTGTAAACATGTGAAGTTATTGTTATTCATTAGTGACATAGTTTTGTAAAATATTTCCAGTTGACAGGAACTGTTGTTTTATGTAAACACTGCACGTGTTTGATAACTTTATTCTATTTCCTTCACAAGCTTCTGAAAGATGTTATGACGACAGTTCAGTCATTTTATGCATCAACAGCTCGCAAAGAGTGATATTTTAAAGGCTACCTATAAATGACTGCTAATTGAAGGCACAATAACAAGTGGAGCAACTAGTTTAAGGGTACTTTAGTTCAGATTTAAGTGTGATTCAGGCAGTGGAGGTCACATGTTGGGAGAAATCTGAAGTGTTTACAACCAGTGTGTTAATACAATTATCAGCATCTGCACTTGGTGACATTTAACTTAAGGAGACGGATCACCAGAAGTTTTCTCAGGGTGCTATGATGTTACTTCTGAATGAACCATTTACCATCCATGATTTACTTAATGAAGATTATAGGACTAGTGGTCAATGTTTTTGCAGTCACTGTGTTCAAAGTCTGTGAGCTGAATGAGAAAAACTCTAATTTTATGTCAGAGGATGGACTTTAAAAGAAACACATTGAGAACAGCAGATTTTTATTTTTCGTTAAATTTCCCTATTAATGTCTCCCAGAATGCATTTTTTTTGGACTGTAAGGCTTTACCCTGTTTTTTTGTTTTTTTTGTTTATTGGGGGTGAAAATTGCCAGCACAATGATAGGTTTATTTTACAGTTATCCATAGTGAAAGTGATCATTGCTTCTAACTGGTTGAGAGATGAAATGGGTTGAACTGCAATATTGCTGCAAAAATACAATGAGTAAATCAACTGAAATGGAAAGTGGAATTGGTCAACTTTACCAGAACACTCACAACTGGCAGAATGGTCATTGTGGCTAGAAAGCTTTCATCAGCACACACACAACTAAAAGAAACTGATACAATTACATCTTTAAAAATTACAAAAAGAAAGTTTCTTAGCTGAGGTTCTGGGGTCATCAAATCTTAGTGCACAAATATTAAACAGAAGCCCACGGAAAAAATATTTAAAGTTAGCGTCACAAATTCTGTTGATCAGCTGACAGGAAATGACATACTAGATCAAGTGTAAGCCAAGCAATGGGAAATGGGGGTGAGGGAAAGGTCAATCTTTAGAGTGAAGACTTGAATGGAATGGACACAGTAAAGAAAATGGAGATATAGAGATAGGAATGACAGACAAGTGAAGGGTGAGAGGATCAGGGTAATGTTTTAATTATTTTTAAAATTTAAGGTTAAGGATACTGTTGTTGTTGAACACAGAAGTTGTACTGCGAAAGTAAGAAAACTTAAAAATTCAGCAGTTTTCCCAGAGTCAAATATCATCATCTCAGTTACCTTTGGTCTGAGAGCTATAAACTGCTATCCACAGGTAAAGTCATGATCTTATTTGTGGAGCTAATGTTCTTCCATTTGCTAGTAATTGTGTCAGGCTACTGACAGGGGTTTCCAGAATGCAAAGCAAATCTTTTACTCAGCAACTGACATAGTGTCTTTCTAGGTCATCTGATGCGAAGTGGTCAAGCAGTCTGCCTCATGCTCTGAAGGTGGTGGGTTCATTTTTAGGCTGCGTTGTTCAGGCCATGAGTGCAATTTTCTGGAGACCCCAGAGGGTCCTTGCTGAAGCTATGGAGTTTGTGCTTTGTGTGATGCTCTCAGCAGTGGCTTGCTGTTCTGTAGAGAGAGACTGAGTCTGGTGGGGTTACGCCTAGTGCAAGGAAGTTGATCCTGTCACCTTGAACTGTTATCCTTGTAGTATCTTTCTGATGTCTGTAGACAGTGGATGCAAGGAATCCATTTCATTAGGAATTCATAGAGTATATCAACATTTTGTGAATGGCTCAGGTAATAGATTAAATCACAGCAAAATTACATCTACTCTGTGTGCCTATCTATATTTTGTTGTTGCTGTAAACCAGTGGTTCTCAACTGGTGGGGACTTTTAGGGTTTCAGGAGGGGGAGGGGGGGGGGGGGGGGGGAAATTAAGATTATTTCAAGATCGTGTTAATACAAGAACTGATTACTTGTTGTTTTCCCCTCCATACTTTACAGTTCTGTAATTCTTGCCCTTCTGGCATTCATTTTGTAATGTAAGTAGACCTGCAAATCACGTTTTATGTGAACGTCTAGACTTGTTCTAATATGTGTTATTAAATTTAGCCTCCATTTTTACGTATGCTGTGTGTGTGTGTGGGGGGGGGGGGGGGGGGGGATTTATAGGGGGAAAATACGAAAGGGGGAGGGAATGACGATCTGAAAATATGGTGATGGGGTGCACAGGCCAAAAAAGGTTGAGAACCACTGCTGTAAACGTATCTGCCAGAGATTACCAGTTTGAAACTAATATGTGCAGAAATTTTAATTGCTTAATTATAGTCTCTCTTTTTAAACAGATTTCTATTTTTCAACCTGAAAATATAGGAGAGAGATAAAAGCAGAGAAATAACTGGGATGGATCAACATAGTACAGAATGAAATATTGTGCCATAAAGAATAATTGTATGTAGGTAGCTTGACTTCTTGCCATAAAGAAATATTTGATATCGGTAGTTTGACACAAGGAGAGTTACAATGTTTTAAAACATCTTTGGCATCTAGAACAACTTAAATGCAAAAGAAAAAAGGCCATTGAAATGTGTTAATTACGGTGTGCATTTTTGTGCAAAGCTTTCTAAAAATAGAATTGTAAGATAAGAGATAAAATTTGGTACCCATGAATTGTAAAAAAAACAAAAAGGGGGGGGGGGGGGGGGTGGGGGGGGTGTGAGGGGGGGGGGGGGGGGGGGGGGGGGGGGGGGGGGGGGGGGGGGGGGGGGAATGTTAGTTAGAAAATATCAAATGTAAAAATATAGAATGTAAGTAGGGCAAGGGAATAATAGAACTGTGTGGGAGTAAAAAGTTGGAGGGAAATGAAATTGTGCTAATTGTAATGATTATCATTGAGTACACCAGCAATAAAACCTGCTCAGCTTTGTGCCTTTTTAACCATGCTGTATGTTTTGTAGTAGTTAGTATGTCAGCCTTTGTGAGGTAATGCTGTGTTACACGCAGGAGATGAGGTCATACCATGGAGCTCAGCACTGCAAACATGCTACACACATTCATGATCTGAGAAAGATGAGCAGAGAACTCATCTGAACCTGACAAATATAACATGTACTTGATGAATGAAAGTTACCACAAGAACTATGTCAGTGTTAGCAGTTACTATTAAAGTCTCTCATATTGGTTAAGTCAAGGGACAGGGACTAGATGAAGCGATACATAAACCTGTTGCATTGCAGGTATTATGGGGACAGTCGAAGCAAGCCTGGATAAAATGCTTGTCAAAGTCAGATGTACTGAGCCATTGGCTTGATGAAACAGTACAAAGCAACTCACTTGATGATGATGATGCATGAAAATGAATTAACTGACCTCATATGGTAGAAACTTCAAGAAAATTGTCCAGCCTTCATAATGAGACTTGTTAATGACTTTCCAAGTCAGCCCAAGGCATAAGTGCAGTGTAAAAAGTTGACGATGTAACTGTGACTAGGTGAGTCACCCTGTTCATGTATATTATATATTATTTATTTATTCACATGGAAGCATTTTGTGACAATAGAAGCAGCACTTCACCAGATGAAGAATATTCTGTGTCATTGTCAATTGAAGTGAGACCAATTGGTCTTATGAGCTAAGTGTCAAGGCAATCTTGATGTACAGAAGTAAATCATGGACAGTTGAAAGACTAATGAGGAATTTTGTGGAAGCTGCAGATATGTGTGCAGATATGTGGTTTATAGAAGAATGATGGGATGAATAAAAAGTATAATGTAGATAATCTTGAAAGGTGTCAACTCAGAGGAAAAACTGGTTATTGGCATCAGAAAGAGCCCACTTTCTTGGGGAACTTTATGAGAACGGGAACGTTGGAGAGAAGGAGAGTCAGGGGGAGACCAAGAGAGAAGATGCTGGTCAGTTTGACATCATGTTATGGAGGATCATCAGGGTCAGAAATGATTGGTAGTACACAAGACAGAAGGCTGTAGCCAGACATATTCACCAACACCACACAACATGGACTATAAGAAGAAGAAATTCTAAACTTGTCTCATAGAGGTGCATGTTTGAGAATGTTTCTGTGGCCACACTGAGTGCTGGGGAATACCCTCCAGTTCTACTTGCTTCTATACATACATTTACCTTGTTGTGTATGTCACAAAAATAACATACCCGTCACAGAAATAACATACCCATCACATTTTTCTTTGATACATGACATGCAAATATATTTAAATATACATATACAAATATATATTTAAACATGAAAGTTAAGTATACTGGATTCTGTTTTGAATCTTCCTGCCACTCTCTAAAGTCACTAAAGTGTAAAACTGATGTTAGAGAAGCTCTGATTTTAAGTAATGCCTTTGTTATTCATTAAGTTGGGCAAGCTTCTGTATGATCATTAGGTTAGTAATGAGAATTTTCAGTCTTCTTCATACACATGAGATACCACTTTGAATCAATCCAAAGAAAGGAACTGTCAACTTGAGCTTGTTGACATCTCCATAGAGTTTGTCCTCGAATGGAGCAGTTGTAGGCTAGAATAGTTTTCTCTGTTCTGCATATGTTGGACATTCCTGCAACACATATCTAGTTGTCTCCAAACAGTTTCCGGCAGAAAAATAATCCTGTTATGAAAAGTTGGTCCCTGAGAACATTTTTTGATGACATAACAGCTGAGAAACAGTTTAGAGACCTCACATCTTAAAATATGTGTTTACAAGATCAGTTTGATAATCTCACAACATTGAGTCACTGTGGGTGGACCCCAGAACTTAGAGACAGTCTGGTGACCTTGCAACTTAAAGTCAGTTTAATGACCTATCAACATATTTAGTGTGCTAACCTAGCAACACAGAGATAGTTTGGTGACCTCTCAACTTATAAATGGAGACCTAACAACATAGAAACAGGTTAGTGACCTAAGAACTTACAAGACGTTTTTAAAAGATCAGTTTTATAATCTCACAACATTAAGTGTTAGTGACCTTACAATTCAGAGACAGTTTGGTGACTTCATAATTTCAAATCACTTTAATAACAACACAGAGATAGTTTGTTAACTTCACAGACTTGAAATCAGTGTTGTGACCTTACAGCTCAGAGACACTTAGGTGCAGTTTGGTGACAGGGAACATTTCTTCAGTCTGGAAATCCCTTCCAGCAGACACCAGCAAAGGTAGAAATGCTGAAGTGATAGTTTCTCTCCCATTGTAGGAACCTTGGTGGTATGGTGGTTATTACACTGACCAGTCAACATGATAGTCTGCCATTCAGTCCCATGGGTAGTTTGTCCCAACTAGCCAGACTCTGGGGCTGACCCAACCTTGTAGCATAAGCAACTTAGATTTTTCTTAGAAGTCATGGTGTCGAAGATGAGATCTCGTCCACTGTATCACACTACTCTAATCTGGCATTTGTGAAAGTCTCACTTCATGAAGGCAAGATATTTTGTTCAACTGACATAACGATTACATAAAGTCACTTAAAAGTCGAAAGAGTCAACTTCATTGCACCGGGTTTTTATCCCATATGGCTCAGTCTCTTTCCACAGGGCGGGCTGCCGAAAGCGTCGCACAAAGCACGAACTCTATAGCTCCAGCGATGACCCCTAGGAGTCTCTGAAAAAATGCACCCGTGAACCAAAGCACACGTCCCGGAATCAAATCCACAACCTTCAGAGCCCGAAACAGACGGCTTGACCACTTTGCCACAGAGACTCCTGACATCATAACAGATTAACCTGCTGTATGTAAAGACCTACTACTTCACACCTTCTGTGGCAGTTTCTACCATATAGTAATCACTACCCTTGTATTACACACAGAGCCATATACAGCACAGCATAGTGTCTACCAAGAGCCTTGTGGTTATAGATTCATACTGAAAGTTAATTAATCATGAGCTGACAATGGCAAGTTTCTTTACAATCACACCTTCTGTGGCAGTTTCTACCATATAGTAATCACTACCCTTGTATTACACAGAGCCACATACAGCACAGCATAGTGTCTACCAAGAGCCTTGTGTTTATAGATTCATACTGACAGTTAATTAATCATGAGCTGACAATGGCAACTTTCTTTACAATCACACTTTCTGTGGCAATTTCTCCCATTGTATTACATACAGCCATACACAGCCCATCTTAGTATCTACCAAGAGCATTGTGTTTATTTAATCAGATTCATACTAACAGTTAATTAATCATGAGTTGGCAATGGCAACTTTCTGTACAGTGACACTTTCTGTGGCAATTTCTACCATATAGTAATCACTACCCTTGTGTAACATACAGCCCAGCTTAGTGTGTGCCAAGTGAATTACTCATGAATTGACAGTAACAACTTCCTATACAATCACAAGCTGTCACAAAGATAATAAAACCATGTTCTTTATTTGTTCTCAAACATGTATAATGTAAATTTGGAAAATATACTGTGTGCCCCATGCTGTAAGATATTAATGTACATGTATGTATATATTTATGAACATATTTCCAATTCCTCAACTAAAACAGCAATAGAAATGCATCTGTTAATCTATATTCTCCAAAGCATTAGTTAGCCCTACTACTGTGCTTTGATTATTTGTTAGAAAAATATCATTGATCATTTCCCTGTAATTACTACATATACTGAACAGACATTTTCGCAGATGCTATGCTATTTTTGTTCAAAAAATTGTTTTCCTTGTGTAACTCTGTAGTATCATCATTCACTAGAATATTTTGGGAAAATATAATGTCTTTGGTGTTATCCTTTGTATATTACATTGCATTGTTCAAGCTTGTTGTAAATTAATTGTTATTGTATTGAAACCACAGTAAAAAATCACATTGAATTATATGGGCATGGATCTAAATGTAACAGTTTAGTTGTGCAGCGTGTAAGTCTCCCTACAGTTTCATTCTTGTTTGATTCAATAAAAGACTACATTTTATTTGACATGTACAATTTTCTGACTGTCCCCGGCTCTCAAAAAGAGAAACAAATTAAGGCCTGTAGCAGGGATCTTCTGTGGGTATGTGAAGTGCTAGGATCATCACATTTTTGTAGGCTTCAGTGCACAGGTGAAGTGCTAGGATCATCACATTTTTGTAGGCTTCAGTGCACAGGTGAAGTGCTAGGATCATCACATTTTTGTAGGCTTCAGTGCACAGGTGAAGTGCTAGGATCATCACATTTTTGTAGGCTTCAGTGCACAGGTGGAGTGCTAGGATCATCACATTTTTGTAGGCTCAGTGCACAGGTGGAGTGCTAGGATCATCACATTTTTGTGGCTTCAGTGCACAGGTGGAGTGCTAGGATCATCACATTTTTGTAGGCTTCAGTGCACATGTGGAGTGCTAGGATCATCACATTTTTGTAGGCTTCAGTGCACAGGTGGAGTGCTAGGATCATCACATTTTTGTAGGCTTCAGTGCACAGGTGGAGTGCTAGGATCATCACATTTTTGTAGGCTTCAGTGCACAGGTGGAGTGCTAGGATCATCACATTTTTGTAGAGACACTTTGTTTTTTAGACACTTTGATGTCAGCATCTACTCTACTTTAGACACTTTGATGTCAGATCTACTCTACTTTAACACTTTGATGTCAGCATCTACTCTACTTAGACACTTTGATGTCAGCATCTACGCTACTTAGACACTTGATGTCAGCATCTACTCTAACTTTAGACACTTTGATGTCAGCATCTACTCTACTTTAGACACTTTGATGTCAGCATCTACTCTACTTTAGACACTTTGATGTCAGCATCTACTCTACTTTAGACACTTTGATGTCAGCATCTACTCTACTTTAGACACTTTGATGTCAGCATCTACTCTACTTTAGACACTTTGATGTCAGCATCTGCTCTACTTTAGACACTTTGATGTCAGCATCTACTCTACTTTAGACACTTTGATGTCAGCATCTACTCTACTTTAGACACTTTGATGTCAGCATCTCTCTACTTTAGACCTTGATGTCAGATCACTCTACTTTAGACACTCTTGATGTCAGCATCTACTCTACTTTAGACACTTTGATGTCAGCATCTACTCTACTTTAGACACTTTGATGTCAGCATCTACTCTACTTTAGACACTTTGATGTCAGCATCTGCTCTACTTTAGACACTTTGATGTCAGCATCTACTCTACTTTAGACACTTTGATGTCAGCATCTACTCTACTTTAGACACTTTGATGTCGCATCTGCCTACTTTAGACACTTTGAGTCGCATCTCTCTTAGACACTTTGATGTCAGCATCTGCTCTACTTTAGACACTTTGATGTCATCACATGCTGCTTGACTTCTCATGACAGTCTTTGAAAAACCAAATTCTGTGGCACTAGTTAGTAACATGCCTGTGTAGTCTGAAATATTTTAACAATATAGATAGTATTTTTAACAGTTGAGTGTTTACTTTTAATGTAGTTGTGTTTCTTTCCTCTCCCTCACACTTTGTTAGTATATCCTCTTTTACAAGACATGTGCATAGTTTTTGTTTAAATATAGAACTGTGGGTGCAAAGTGAAACACCCCCTACTCAAGTAAATCATATGACTCACCTTCTCAGATAAGGGTTGATAAAAACAAGATGTGTGTATATTGTGCATGTTAAAAGTTCCTTGACAGTTAGAAATTACAAATAGTAACTAAACAGGTAGGTTGCTGTCCAGGCTAAGTGTAAAAATTGGGAGAAAGGGTACTGCCAGCTAGATGTCTTGTCCCTGGAAATACCCTGATGGTTAGCTGTCACTGAGTGTTGATGCTGCCTTCTTCGTACTTTCATTTCACCCAGGATTGAGTTATGATATGATTGGAGAGAAGAAGGGTACTGCCAACTGGATGTCTTGTCCCTGGAAATACCCTGATGGTTAGCTGTCACTGAGTGTTGATGCTGCCTTTTTCGTACTTTCATATCACCCAGGATTGAGTTATGATATGATTGGAGAGAAGAAGGGTACTGCCAACTGGATGTCTTGTTCATGGAAAGACTATGATGGTTAGCTGTCACTGAGTGTTGATGCTGCCTTGTTCGTGCTTTTATACCACTCAGGATTGGGTTATATGTTGATTTATTTTTGAGAACAATGGGTAAATCAATGAAAATGGAAAGTGGAATTAGCCCACTTTACAAGAAAACAAGCACATGTGACAGAGAGCACATTGTGGCCTGAAAGCCTTCATCAGCATACAACAACAAAAAGACACTGATACCACCACATGAAACAACTACCAAAATTAAATCACTTAGCTGAGGTCCTGTAATTAAACAACTGTTTACACACCTGGGCTCATGCTAGATGTATGGTGCTAGCCTCATACTTGTGGAGACCAGTTGGTACTTGGGGGGGGGGGGGGGGGTGTGTGATTAGTGCTCAGCCAGCCGCCTTGACCTTGTAGAACATGTCCTGGTACCCAGTTAAGACTGGGTCAGCTTGGGAACCCACAAGAGAGACATATGTACAAGACTCTCAAGGTTCTTTCTCTTACGCTGATTCTAACTGAACAACAACAGAGTAAAGAAGGTATTGTCTGTATACACCTGGCCATGTTAATGTACATAGCCACAGTTTAATTTGGAACATTGTTACATAAGAAAAGAAAACTGTTGCCTTGTCTGCCCACACATTACATATCATTCGTGTGTCATTTCTGTCACGTGGAGTCATTGTTAACATTTGACTGTGTTTGTTAACAATGATTGTTTTCAGACTTAAAGACAGTAATTTTAATAACATATTTGTATTACTTGACTGATATTATAATCACAATTGAAGTTATATGAAACTTTTGTTTCATCAAACCATGTTAATATGTATCTATGTTGTTCGGTGAATTGATGGGCATTCATAACATGTAGTATCAATGCTGTCATATGTTTTCTCAGATAGATACATCTGTGGTAGTTTCTGTTTTGTATGTTACTTTTCACAAATGATCTGACATCACATGTTGTAAATGTATGACCTTCCATATTTGGCATGTATGTGACATGACAACAGCGAGACTTGGGTTATTCTCTGTCCTTGTGTATGTTGTGTGTACGTGATGGTGTCAGACTTATTGTTACTTCACCAACTCCCAGTCCCTGGGTTCGTTTCAGAATCAATATTTGGTTAAATCTCTCACCTACGCTGTGAGATTTCCATTACAAAATGTCAGTTGTAAACATATTCCTTGTAGGTCCCCCCCTCCTCTCTCTCTCATATCTTCTCCCCTCTGTTCTCTCTCTCTCTCTCTCTCTCTCTCTCTCTCTCTCTCTCTCTCTCTCTTGCTCTCTCTCTCTTTCTCTCTCTCTCTCTCTCTCTCTCTCTCTCTCTCTCTCTCTCTCCTTCGACTCTCTGTTCTCTCCATCTCTACTAGTAACAAATACCCACCCCCTTTCCAACTTTCCACTCACTAGTTGTTGGTTTGTTTGTTTACTTGTGGTTGACATTGATGTTGTTATGTTGAGTGTTTATACATGTTTCTACATCAGCTGTAATTGTTGAAGTGCAAACATAATGTTTTAAGTTGTTGGTAGTGTGTAACACTGAGTGTAGAGATCTGTCTGGCATAAATGTGGCACAAAGAGAACAAGACTATGTCATTTTATCTCAGAATGTACACAAACAAAGAAACAAAGTCTATTCATGAGTGACAGATATCTACGGATTCACTAGCATGTTACGCAGACAGATACCACAGTCACAACAAATGGTTTCTTGTCTGTGCAGCTGAAACTGCTTTTGAACAATGTCATATGTGTATAGAAAAAGGTCGTCTGCGTATAGAACAAGATCACATGTGTACAGAAGTGGTGTCTGTTCAGTTCCAGATAAATGTCAGTGAC
>JACEFZ010027482.1:0-10000 GCA_014155875.1 Cepaea nemoralis
CCTTCACTGACACTACTGTCCTTTTCTGACATGATTGTCCTTTACTGACATGACGGTCCTTTACTGACATTACTGTTCTTTACTGACATTATTATCCTGTACTGATATTACTGTCCTGTACTGACATTGCTTACGCACAACGGCTACTTCTACAACAACGACTACTACCACCACCACTGCTGCTGCTCATATGTTTACTATTATTACTACTATTACCACTACTGCCACTGCTGCTCAAATGTCTACTACTACTACTACTACTACTACTACTACTACTATACTACTACTACTACTACTACTACTACTACTACTACTACTACTACTACTACTACTACTACTACTACTGCTGCTGCTGCTACACTACTACCTCTACTGTTTATATTTCTATTACTACAAATACTATAACCAACACTACTACTACTACTGCTCAAATTTATACTACTACTACTACTACTACTACTACTACTACTACTACTACTACTATTACTACTACTACTACTACTACTACTATTATTACTGCTGCTGCTGCTACTACTACTACTACTGCTGCTGCTGCTTTTGCTGCTGCTACACTACTACCTCTACTGTCTACATTTCTATTACTACAAATACTATAACTACTACTACTACTACTACTACTACTACTACTACTACTACTACTACTACTACTACTACTACTACTATCACTACAACAACTACTACTACTACTACTACTACTACTACTACTACTACTACTACTACTACTACTACTACTACTACTACTACTGCTGCTGCTGCTGCTGCTTGCTGCTACTACTACTACTAATACTACTATTACCACTACTACCACTACTCCACAAATTTCTATTACTGCTACTACTAATACTACTACAAACTACTACTACTATTACCATTAATACCAGTACTCCAGTAATATAGGCGTCTCAGTATAAAGTGCAAAGTAAAGCATCCTGCTGCACGTTGTGAGCCGTATTAGACCTGCGGTGCTAACCCCACAATTGTTATAGCCGAATCCACACTGGATGAGTCATGTGATCAATATCATGATGACCGCCTTTACTTCCCTTATCATTTCCCGGTACGCAGTCTGGGTCGACCTGGGGGACTACGTCAATTAAAACATCCGCCTCGATGGGGATTTCCCTCGTGGAACAGCAGAATAATAACTGGCTTCCAATTGTCAGAAGCTGTCCCCTTTCACGAATACTTTGGCCTCTTTAACTTCTCTATACTCTCTGCGGGAGGGTCTACCCAGAGCGTGTCTCCCAGGTGTCTTTCTCCAGTTGTGCATTCTCACCTCTGACTGCCAGTTTCGAGACGTGTTTACCGTTTGATGCACTATCTCACAAACACGCCGCTACATGCGCCTGCCCACAAGGCCCGCGTACTAGCCACTTCGCTATTGCGACTCCCTAATCTATTAACCTGTGCTAGTTTGACAATGACATCGTAGATATATCACCTGAATGATTACCCAACCTCCACCATCAGTCTCGGTGTCACACAGCGCCAGAACTTTGCCAGACAGAAGAAACTTCTCCCTGGCGTTTTTGTGCGGCATTCCCGATAACACTGAACTCCCCAATGGCTGAAATAACAAGAGATGGTGGACATAAGAATAACACGCGTTCCACGGAAGTACGTTTACACTGGCCTATTCTATATTAGAAAAGATACACATACTGTTGTATGAAAACCAGCGCAAGGCGGTGCAAGGACAAGATTGAATCATGGATAACCATGGATAAGAATGTCTCCGAAGGGACTGGTGGGAGTACAAAATGATCTCATGCCTTAGGCTAATCTTCTCTGTGCGGGCGCACTTCTGTTCCATTCATTTATGTATAGAAATGGCGTTAACCTATCACTATAACCTTCTCTGTTATTATATTTGGTATGGTTAGACGTTTCCACTCTTTACAGTCCATAACGACTATTTCTTTTCGTGATATTATATAACAATTTAAGATCTAGATTTTAATAATCATATAAGTATTTTTAATCAATATTCTACCGTTTAATATATATATATATATATATATATATATATATATATATATATATATATATATATATATATATATATATATATATATATATATACTATATATAATTAAACCTTATTCTAATTATATCTTGAGTTGTCTGTTCTCTGGGATTAATACTTGGTACTACCACTTGTAATTCTGAAATGACAATAATCTATTAGCATTCTATTTTAAAGGCCAAATACATATATATCATCATAACACTGATGTATTTACTTTTATTTTATTCAATTTAAATAGTAATATATTATCCAATCAATAAATGAAGTATATAATTGTCCAAAAATGTGATAAGTAATTTCATTTTATACCCATAAGAAACATCGCAGTAGTATACATAATCTGCTTCTCAATTTGAAAATTAGTAGAACAAAAGTTAGTTCCACGTATATGATATAATGTTATTCAACAATGTAGCACTTTGTCGTTTGGTAGCGTGTATAATGAATTGACTGGCGCTCAACTTCATCTGCCAACATTCAAAATATATTGCCAAAATCACTCGTTTCAATCTGCAAGGATTTTCCTTGTCAACCATAGCAGATTTAACCTTCCCCACCGCCAATGTTCTGGTCAAACTCGTTGTATGATACTGCAAGCCAGCGTTTACATGGTGGACAGTCTTCTATGCGTTGTTATTCCTATTCGACTCTGACGTTATTAACCCAGCTCATGATCAATGAATATAGTTTCAGCGTGAAAGTTTAAGACAAATCCATAGCAATAATCGCTCCTGTCCGACTAAAGCAAAACAATTATACTCAAAGATATGGCTGCTTCATTATGCCTTCATTACCAAACATTATGTTGTTCTTATTATTTTTATATTTTATAATTATTATTTATCAAATACTATCTATATTGCTGTTCATTATATATATATATATATAATATATATATATATATATATATATATATATATATATATATATATATATATATATATTCATTCATTCATTCATTCATTCATTCATTCAGTAGCATGTCCTTTGCAGAACCTCGCTCCCTTATCAACCTTCCGGAAAACCTCTCGATCATAAGCAAGATGTCTCGCGTCCGATACACCCATCTGGAGATCATCCGCCACATCCTGCACCCATCTTCTCTTGTGCCTCCCTCTTCCTCTCTTCCCAGGCATATTTTTTTTTTAAATTTGCATATCCTTTACAGGACATCGCTTGTCAACACCAGCATCTTTCAGCTGTATGTTGATTTCTTGGCAAGATTACGCTCAGTAGTTTGCCATTGCTTTCTGAGCGGCCGGCTCACATATCCCGTAAGTTACCGATGCGATTCGAACCACTGCTGATTCTCACCGTCATCACGTTATCCACGAGAGTATACGAGATTACGGAGAAAAGTCATAACCTCTAAGCCACGAAGCGGCTCCCAGGCATATACCCCTCCATTATTGTTCTCTCCAAACTTTCGTGACGTTTCAAGTGACCAAAATATTTCAATTTTCTTTGTTTTATCGTCTTTAATAGCCAACCTTCTTCAATATTCAGCTCTTGAAGTATGGATGCATTTGTTCTTTTCTTTACCCAAGATATTCTTAGAACTCGTCTATAACATTTATATTCAAAGGCATTTATGCGCTGTTCAGCTTGTTTAGTAAGTGTCCAGGTCTCACAGGCGTATGTTGCAATGGGAAAGATGCATGCTCTTAAAAATCTAATTCTTGTAGTTCTGTCTGTCCCATTCCATAATTTATTCAGTTGTTTTAGTCTTTGAAGAGCAATTGATAGTCGTCGTTTAATTTCTTTCATTGTGTCACCGTTGTTGGTAATCAATGACCCAAGATATTCAAAATTTTCCACCACCTCCAATTTTTCCTCATTAACATATATTTCTTTCTCCATAGTAGTTTTATCTGTATGCATTATCTTTGTTTTTGCTATGTTAAGATATAAGTTGTGATTTTCACTATTCAATTGGGTTGAGGCTATTAGGTTTTCTATACCAGTCTGTGTTGTGGATAGCAATACTGTATCATCAGCATACCGAATCTCTGGTATGTCATGACCACCGATATTTAGGGCATCATATAGCTCCCTGTTTATATCATCTCTTACATTTCTCATTATATTTTCGGCGTACAGGTTAAACAAATAGGGGGACAGCACACATCCCTGACGGACTCCTTGCTTGATGTCAAACCAATCTGATGTCTCGCCATCTATTCTAACCGCTGCTTGTTGGTCTAGATAGAGCATTCTTATGAGTTGTACTACATGTGATGGAAAGCCCATATTCCTCATGATTTCCCAAAGTTTCTGATGTTGTACACAGTCAAATGCCTTTGAATAATCCACAAAACATGAGAATAGGTTTACATTAAATTCTCTGCACTTCTCTATTATTAAACGCATGTTGAGAATGTGATCTCTTGTTCCTCTTCCTTGTCTAAATCCAGCTTGAACCACGTTAATTTCTTCTTCCATTTTCTTACGAAGTCTTCCCATTATGATTTTTAGTAGAATTTTACTTGCATGACTGATCAGGGCAACAGTTCTATAGTTGGTGCATAATTTCAGGTTGCCCTTTTTTGGTAATGGAATGAAGATAGTTCTCTTCCAATCTTTTGGCCATATACCATATTTCCATATCTTTTTACATAATGCGTGATAGATTTGTATGCTTTCTTCTCCTCCCGCTTTAATTAGCTCAGCTGGTATCTCATCACATCCAGGTGATTTACCATTCTTCAGGTTCTTTATTGCCCATGCAATTTCATCTAATGAGGGTTCAGGTTCTGTCTCTGCTGTCGTTGGCTCATGTATCTCATTCATATCCTCACTGTCACTCATATCATACATTCCACTGCAGTACTCCTGCCATCTTTCTAGAATTTGTCTAGATTCTGTTAAGGTATTTCCCATCTTGTCACAGATAACATTCAATTGAGGTTGAACATTTCTTGTCAATAACTTCATTTCTTTGAACATTTCGTAATCTCTTCCAGTCTTATGATATTGCTCTATTCTGGTACAGCAATCTTGTATATATTGATTTTTGTCCTTTCTTGTGTTCTTTCTTATTTCTCGAGTTAAAGATTTATACTTCATCCTGCTGTTATCGGATTCACCTCCTTTCTGTTTCAGTTCCCTTCGTTGTTTTATTAATTCTAACGTGTCTGATGTAATCCATGGCTTAAGTTGCTTTTTCTTGGTCGGAATTAAATCTTTGGCTGCAGTTATCAAGATATCTCTAGCTTGTACTGCCAGTTCATCAGGTGTCATTTCCTCTTGTACAGACATCAAGACCCCAAAACGATTCCTAACTTCTACGTTGTATGCATCTGGTATTTTTGTGAGATCAAAACGAAGTGGTCCTTGGTCCTCGGGTAAGCTTTTTGAGTTTAATTTCAGATCTGCTTCTAATAACTGATGATCTGTATCACAGTCTGCATGCACTTCGTAGGGTTTTTGCAGATGTTATGCTTGATCTCCATCTTCTTTGTATTAAAATATAATCTATCTGATTTTTGGTAATGCTGTCCGGGTACTTCCATGTGAAGAGTCTTCTTGGGTGTTGTGTAAAGAGTGTGTGGCTATCATTAACTCATTTTCTGTGCAAAATTCAATTAATTTGTCACCTGCATCATTTCCGTTTCCCAATCAAAATTTTCCTAAAACGTGTCTCTCATTTTCAGCTCTTCCTGTACCTACTTTTGCATTAAAATCTCCCAGTATTATTGCTATATCATTATGCCCAATCTTATTTAATGTGTCTTGCAGTGTGTTATAAAAATATTCAATTTCGTCCTCCTCTGCTGTTGAAGTAGGTGCATATATCTGTACGACTGTTGTGTTTATTTGGACGGTCTTTAAGTCTTATAGTGAGGATTCTATCACTAACTGAGTTATATCCCAGTAAAGCTTTTGCAGTTGTTTTATCTAAACCAGGGGTCACCAAACTACGGCCTGCGGGCCGGATCCGGCCCGCGGACGTCATTTCATCCGGCCCGCCGACGGTACTCGAACTTGCTTGATATAACGTATGAAACACGAGACGTTGTTATACAATTTAAATGTAAATATTATGTTTAGAATAATAGGAGATCTTCACACCTGCGGAGACCTCCTGGCTGCTCTAGGCTGTTTATTTATGCGGCCCTATTTACATATTTTGCAAAACCTTATTATGAGACATATTCTATTACCAAATGAAGCCGCCTGCCGCGGCTCTACAAGAGTATGTATTAGCATATCCCATGATACCCTGGTAAAAATGCATAGGATGCTGGGATGTTGTGTTGGCGTGCTTATAAGAGCCCAGTCATGCCATGTTCCCGCCTTCTTTGACCTTGAGAACAACTGAGGCCGAAGAGATGCTCATGTCTAATTTTCAGCAGAGGGTCTGAACTCATCCCTCTGAGCCACTATCAAGCAGATAGGCGAACGTGCCCCAGGCACGGCCGAGCGTGGCCACTGTTTTTCCAGACCGCAGTTGAGAGGGCAGGCAGGCCCTGTGAAGATCCAAAAGATCCAAGAGGATCTTGATTGTGGATTGACGATTATCTGCTGCGGGGTGAGTTTTGAATGAACCTTCATAGTTTAAATTGGAATATAGGAATAGAATAGCTATGTCTGTGCGCGAGAACAATAATGGAGAGGCATATGCCTGGGAAGTGAGGAAGAGGAAGGCCAAAGAGAAGATTGATGCAGGATGTGGCCGATGATCTCCAGATGGGTGGATCTGAAGCGGGACATCTTGCTTATGATCGAGAGGTTTTCCGGAAGGTTGTTATGGGAGCGAGGTTCTGCAAAGGACATACTACTGAATGAATGACCTTTGTTCCATCTTGTTGTCTGATAATTGCTGTATTGTGCATCAGACTACAGTTACAGTGCTGTGATGGAAAATCACTGGTATTGTGTTGGATGACTGCCCATGCTGTGATGGAAGATCACTTTTACTGTGAAGGATGATCATGTGTATGTTTATTCATGGGCATGCCTATTTTGTTATTGCATCTAATCATGAATTTTATTTATTTGTATATTGGCATTATTAATCAGACGTTGTTGTATCTTTTCAATTACATTATTCTGATTCCCTATACACGGACCTGAATTTCTTCTGATATTTGTAAATCTTTTCTTTTCTTGTTAGCCGTAGAAATAGAATGAGATTCTCTGTGTCTTCTTACTCCTCTCTTCTTCTACGGCCCATGAGCAGTCGGCGTTGTGCTATTATCTCTATCATCTCTGTGCGGTTACACAAAGGTACCTATACACTGTATATGTACCTTTGATGAGCCGTAGCTTCACCAGTGACCCCTAGTCCTCTGCTTTCTTCTGTTTCAATAGGAGTTTAATTATGTTTCTAATTAATGTCTTTTTTCATTTCAGATCTCGTGTACTTCACCCTTAATTATGGCTACTAGGAAAACAAAAGTGAACGCCGAGTGTCGATTTGTCAATGAAGTATGGGGAGTAAAGTACTTCTTTGTGGAAACAAAGGACCAGAAAACCAGTTGCGTAATATGCAGCGAAAGTGTTGCCGTTTTGAAAGAGTACAATCTTCGGCGTCACTACGAAACAAAACATCTATCAACATATTAAAAGTTTTCTGGAAAGTTACGCTCTGGGAAATATGAGTCTATTAAACGTGGTTGTGAAACACAAAGAAATCTCTTCATGAGAAAATTTGCTGAAAATGAATCTGTCACTCGTACAAGTTACAAAACAGTGCATAAGTTGGCAGAATGAGGAAAGCCGTTTACTGATGACAACTTCATCAAAGAGTGTATAATCGAAGCAGCAAATGACTTTTGACGATTTGTTTGGAACTATCAGCCTTTCGGCAAGTTCAGTTGTGCGGAGAACAGAAGAACTTGGAGAGAACATTGTGCTACAGATAAGCGAGAAAGCTAGGATCTTGTTGTAGTATTCTCTGGCGCTGGATGAGTCTACTGACCTCTCGAGAACGTCACAACGTCTCGTGTTTATTCGTGGTGTCAGTTTGGACTTTCGGATAACGGAAGAGTTGGCGTCCGTTTGCAGCATGCATGTAACAACAACTGGGAAAGACATTTTCGTGGAAGTGCAACAATTTTGCAAGACTATAACCTTCAGCGGAATCAGCTTCGAGGTGTACAGTTGATGGAGGAAAAAAAACATGGCTGGAGTGAGGAAGGGTCTGGCTGGGTGAGATCAGGACTCAGTTGGAAGATTTGCAAATTCCGGGCACTCTGTTCATACACTGCATCATACATCAGCAAGTACTCTGTGGGAAGACTTAGATATTTATTGTGTACTGAAACCAGTCGTTTCTGATGTGAACTTCATTCGGGAACATGCACTAAATCACCGTCAGTTCCAGGCTTTTCTTGAATAAATTGATTCTAAATTCTGTGACTTGCCTTATCACACATCAGTCAGGTGGCTCAAGCTGCGGTAAAGTTCTGCTTCGTTTTTACAAGCTCCGAAACGAAATAGATGTTTTCCTCACTGAGAAAGATAGAGCTGATTCACAGCTGTCAGATCCTATCTGGCTGTCAAAGTTGTCATTTTTGGTCGACATGAATGAACTGAACTTGAAACTTCAGGGAAACATTTACCTCGTCTGTGATCTCTACAGAACCATCAAATGATTTCGGAGAAAGCTGTCATTGTTGGAAGCACAACTGGAAGGAGAAAACCTGTCTCATTTTCACTGTTTCAAAGAGTTTCAAGATTTTCAGATCTTGGCAAAATTGAGAGTAACTATCATCTGTTCCAGAATCCGTTTGATTGTAACCTTGATGATGTGCCAGTTGAACTACAGTTGGAGCTCATTGATTTGCAAGAAAATGACTTGTTGAAAGAGAAGCACAGAGAAGGAAAACTTGTTGAAGTGTACCGCTGTTTACCTGATGTTGCGTTTCCGAAACTTAAGAAATTTTCCGCTGGTATGGCATCAGTGTTTGGAAAATACTTATGTCTGTGAGCAAACATTTTCAAAAATGAAGTCTGTGAAGTCACCACATCGAACGAGATTGACTGATGAACATTTGAAAGCAATTCTCTTGATTGGATGCAGCAATTCCAAACCAAGCATTGATGGTATTTTGAAAGCCACACGTCAGTTTCACAAAAATACCCTAATCTCTTTTGCTGCTTAGTTTATGAGATTCGGATATGTGTACATTAGGTCTGATGTAACTATCTTTTTGTTAACGTCGCCTTCTTTGATAACTTTGTTTAGTAAATAAATATGTTGGTTGTCTTTGTTTTTGTGCATTGCATGCCCTTCCTATGATTAACTTAGTTTTTCGTCTTTCTTTCCCAGAGCTTTCGTTCTAGCTTGCACTTTATTGTTAAAGTTAGCTGTATATCCTTTACAGGACGTTTGCAGTCAACACCTGCAATAGTTTACTATTGCTTTCTGAACGACCGGCACCCATAACATAGCACAAAAAAGCGCAACGTTGTCTGCTGTCAAATCGCGCGCAGCTGTGTTTAGAACGCGAGTATACGGGATTACGAACCGTGTCCGTAAGACCTTCGCCACGGAGACCGGCGCAAGTATTGTACAGAATGGACTATCCGGCCCGCGCTCGACATTTTCTCAGCATATCCGGCCCGCCGTGAAAAAAGTTTGGTGACCCCTGATCTAAACAAAATGCCACTCCACTCTGGCCTCCGACGTCTCTACCAGGATAAATGAAAAGACTTCCATTTTCAGTTGTAAAATGTCCCTTGCCTTTCCAAACTATGTTCACTGATTCCTAAAATACGAATATTTAACCTCTCAATCTCATCACATACTACTTTAAGCTTCCCCTCATACAGACTTCTCACATTCCATGAACTTATTCTCACTCTTTTTCTTAGTCTGACACCGGGGATTTCCTTGGCAACACAGTCAGGATTAACTCCGTCATCACGATTACTAGTACTGGTCCCCGTGTCACACTCTTCCCCAGTGTTATCTGATCTGCCTGGCCTGGAGGTCTCGCCACC
>JACEFZ010027482.1:15000-95000 GCA_014155875.1 Cepaea nemoralis
TGGCACATCATCAAGGTTACAATCAAACGGATTCTGGAACAGATGATAGTTACTCTCAATTTTGCCAAGATCTGAAAATCTTGAAACTCTTTGAAACAGTGAAAATGAGACAGGTTTTCTCCTTCCAGTTGTGCTTCCAACAATGACAGCTTTCTCCGAAATCATTTGATGGTTCTGTAGAGATCACAGACGAGGTAAATGTTTCCCTGAAGTTTCAAGTTCAGTTCATTCATGTCGACCAAAAATGACAACTTTGACAGCCAGATAGGATCTGACAGCTGTGAATCAGCTCTATCTTTCTCAGTGAGGAAAACATCTATTTCGTTTCGGAGCTTGTAAAAACGAAGCAGAACTTTACCGCAGCTGAGCCACCTGACTGATGTGTGATAAGGCAAGTCACAGAATTTAGAATCAATTTATTCAAGAAAAGCCTGGAACTGACGGTGATTTAGTGCATGTTCCCGAATGAAGTTCACATCAGAAACGACTGGTTTCAGTACACAATAAATATCTAAGTCTTCCCACAGAGTACTTGCTGATGTATGATGCAGTGTATGAACAGAGTGCCCGGAATTTGCAAATCTTCCAACTGAGTCCTGATCCACCCCGCCAGACCCTTCCTCACTCCAGCCATGTTTTTTTTTCCTCCATCAACTGTACACCTCGAAGCTGATTCCGCTGAAGGTTATAGTCTTGCAAAATTTGTTGCACTTCCACGAAAATGTCTTTCCCAGTTGTTGTTACATGCATGCTGCAAACGGACGCCAACTCTTCCGTTATCCGAAAGTCCAAACTGACACCACGAATAAACACGAGACGTTGTGACGTTCTCGAGAGGTCAGTAGACTCATCCAGCGCCAGAGAATACTACAACAAGATCCTAGCTTTCTCGCTTATCTGTAGCACAATGTTCTCTCCAAGTTCTTCTGTTCTCCGCACAACTGAACTTGCCGAAAGGCTGATAGTTCCAAACAAATCGTCAAAAGTCATTTGCTGCTTCGATTATACACTCTTTGATGAAGTTGTCATCAGTAAACGGCTTTCCTCATTCTGCCAACTTATGCACTGTTTTGTAACTTGTACGAGTGACAGATTCATTTTCAGCAAATTTTCTCATGAAGAGATTTCTTTGTGTTTCACAACCACGTTTAATAGACTCATATTTCCCAGAGCGTAACTTTCCAGAAACTTTTAATATGTTGATAGATGTTTTGTTTCGTAGTGACGCCGAAGATTGTACTCTTTCAAAACGGCAACACTTTCGCTGCATATTACGCAACTGGTTTTCTGGTCCTTTGTTTCCACAAAGAAGTACTTTACTCCCCATACTTCATTGACAAATCGACACTCGGCGTTCACTTTTGTTTTCCTAGTAGCCATAATTAAAGGTGAAGTACACGAGATCTGAAAATGAAAAAAGACATTAAATTAGAAACATAATTAAACTCCTATTGAAACAGAAGAAAAGCAGAGAACTAGGGGTCACTGGTGAAGCTACGGCTCATCAAAGGTACATATACAGTGTATAGGTACCTTTGTGTAACCGCACAGAGATGATAGAGATAATAGCACAACGCCGACTGCTCATGGGCCGTAGAAGAAGAGAGGAGTAAGAAGACACAGAGAATCTCATTCTATTTCTACGGCTAACAAGAAAAGAAAAGATTTACAAATATCAGAAGAAATTCAGGTCCGTGTATAGGGAATCAGAATAATGTAATTGAAAAGATACAACAACGTCTGATTAATAATGCCAATATACAAATAAATAAAATTCATGATTAGATGCAATAACAAAATAGGCATGCCCATGAATAAACATACACATGATCATCCTTCACAGTAAAAGTGATCTTCCATCACAGCATGGGCAGTCATCCAACACAATACCAGTGATTTTCCATCACAGCACTGTAACTGTAGTCTGATGCACAATACCAGCAATTATCAGACAACAAGATGGAACAAAGGTCATTCATTCAGTAGTATGTCCTTTGCAGAACCTCGCTCCCATAACAACCTTCCGGAAAACCTCTCGATCATAAGCAAGATGTCCCGCTTCAGATCCACCCATCTGGAGATCATCGGCCACATCCTGCATCAATCTTCTCTTTGGCCTTCCTCTTCCTCACTTCCCAGGCATATGCCTCTCCATTATTGTTCTCGCGCACAGACATAGCTATTCTATTCCTATATTCCAATTTAAACTATGAAGGTTCATTCAAAACTCACCCCGCAGCAGATAATCGTCAATCCACAATCAAGATCCTCTTGGATCTTTTGGATCTTCACAGGGCCTGCCTGCCCTCTCAACTGCGGTCTGGAAAAACAGTGGCCACGCTCGGCCGTGCCTGGGGCACGTTCGCCTATCTGCTTGATAGTGGCTCAGAGGGATGAGTTCAGACCCTCTGCTGAAAATTAGACATGAGCATCTCTTCGGCCTCAGTTGTTCTCAAGGTCAAAGAGGCGGGAACATGGCATGACTGGGCTCTTATAAGCACGCCAACACAACATCCCAGCATCCTATGCATTTTTACCAGGGTATCATGGGATATGCTAATACATACTCTTGTAGAGCCGCGGCAGGCGGCTTCATTTGGTAATAGAATATGTCTCATAATAAGGTTTGCAAAATATGTAAATAGGGCCGCATAAATAAACAGCCTAGAGCAGCCAGGAGGTCTCCGCAGGTGTGAAGATCTCCTATTATTCTAAACATAATATTTACATTTAAATTGTATAACAACGTCTCGTGTTTCATACGTTATATCAAGCAAGTTCGAGTACCGTCGGCGGGCCGGATGAAATGACGTCGCGGGCCGGATCCGGCCCGCAGGCCGTAGTTTGGTGACCCCTGGTTTAGATAAAACAACTGCAAAAGCTTTACTGGGATATAACTCAGTTAGTGATAGAATCCTCACTATAAGACTTAAAGACCGTCCAAATAAACACAACAGTCGTACAGATATATGCACCTACTTCAACAGCAGAGGAGGACGAAATTGAATATTTTATAACACACTGCAAGACACATTAAATAAGATTGGGCATAATGATATAGCAATAATACTGGGAGATTTTAATGCAAAAGTAGGTACAGGAAGAGCTGAAAATGAGAGACACGTTTTAGGAAAATTTTGATTGGGAAACGGAAATGATGCAGGTGACAAATTAATTGAATTTTGCACAGAAAATGAGTTAATGATAGCCAACACACTCTTTACACAACACCCAAGAAGACTCTTCACATGGAAGTACCCGGACAGCATTACCAAAAATCAGATAGATTATATTTTAATACAAAGAAGATGGAGATCAAGCATAACAGCTGCAAAAACCCTACGAAGTGCATGCAGACTGTGATACAGATCATCAGTTATTAGAAGCAGATCTGAAATTTAAACTCAAAAAGCTTACCCGAGGACCAAGACCACTTCGTTTTGATCTCACAAAAATACCAGATGCATACACCGCAGAAGTTAGGAATCGTTTTGGGGTCTTGATGTATGTACAAGAAGAAATGACACCTGATGAACTGGCAGTACAAGCTAGAGATATCTTGATAACTGCAGCCAAAGATTTAATTCCGACCAAGAAAAAGCAACTTAAGCCATGGATTACATCAGACACGTTAGAATTAATAAAACAAAGAAGGGAACTGAAACAGAAAGGAGGTGAATCCGATAACAGCAGGATGAAGGATACATCTTTAACTCGAGAAATAAGAAAGAACACAAGAAAGGACAAAAATCAATATATACAAGATTGCTGTAACAGAATAGAGCAATATCATAAGACTGGAAGAGATTACGAAATGTCCAAAGAAATGAAGTTATTGACAGGAAATTTTCAACCTCAATTGAATGTTATCTGTGACAAGATGGGAAATACCTTAACAGAATCTAGACAAATTCTAGAAAGATGGCAGGAGTACCGCAGTGGAATGTATGACATGAGTGACAGTGAGGATATGAATGAGATACATGAGCCAACGACAGCTGAGACAGAACCTGAACCCTCGTTAGATGAAATTGCATGGGAAATAAAGAACCTGAAGAATGGTAAATCACCTGGACGTGATGAGATACCAGTGGAGCTAATTAAAGCGGGAGGAGAAGAAAGCATACAAATCTATAACGCATTATGTAAAAAGATATGGAAATATGGTATATGGCCAAAAGATTGGAAGAGAACTATTTTCATTCCAGTACCAAAACAGGACAACCTGACATTATGCACCAATTTAGAACTGTTGCCCTGATCAGTCATGCAAGTAAAATTCTACTAAAAATCATAATGGGAAGACTTCGTAAAAAATGGAAGAAGAAATCAACCTGGTTCTAGCTGGATTTAGACAAGAAGAGGAACAAGAGATCGCATTCTCAATATGCGTTTAATTATAGAGAAGTGCAGAGAATTTAATGTAAACCTATTCTCATGTTTTGTGAATTATTCAAAGACATTTGACTGTGTACAACATCAGGAACTTTGGGAAATCATGAGGAATATGGGCTTTCCATCACATGTAGTACAACTCATAAAAATGCTCTATCTAGAACAACAAGCAGCGGTTAGAATAGATGGCAAGACATCAGACTGGTTGGACATCAAGCAAGGAGTCCGTCAGGGATGTGTGCTGTCCCCCTATTTGTTTAACCTGTACGCCGAAAATATAATGAGAAATGTAAGAGATGATATAAACAGGGAGCTATATGATGCCCTAAATATCGGTGGTCATGACATACCAGAGATTCGGTATGCTGATGATACAGTATTGCTATCCACAACACAGACTGGTATAGAAAACCTAATAGCCTCAACCCAATTGAATAGTGAAAATCACAACTTATATCTTAACATAGCAAAAACAAAGATAATGCATACAGATAAAACCACTATGGAGAAAGAAATATATGTTAATAAGGAAAACTTGGAGGTGGTGGAAAATTTTGAATATCTTGGGTCATTGATTACCAACAACGGTGACACAATGAAAGAAATTAAATGACGACTATCAATTGCTCTTCAAAGACTAAAACAACTGAATAAATTATGGAATGGGACAGACAGAACTACAAAAATTAGATTTTTAAGAGCATGCATCTTTCCCATTGCAACATACGCCTGTGAGACCTGGACACTTACTAAACAAGCTGAACAGCGCATAAATGCCTTTGAATATAAATGTTATAGACGAGTTCTAAGAATATCTTGGGGGAAAAAAATACAAATGCATCCATACTTCAAGAGCTGAATATTGAAGAAAGTTGGCTATTAAAGACGATAAAACAAAGAAAATTGAAATATTTTGGTCTCTTGAAACGTCAAGAAAGTTTGGAGAGAACAATAATGGAGGGGTATATGCCTGGGAGCCGGCTTCGTGGCTTAGAGGTTATGACTTTTCTCCGTAATCTCGTATACTCTCGTGGATAACGTGATGACGGTGAGAATCAGCAGTGGTTCGAATCGCATCGGTAACTTACGGGATATGTGAGCCGGCCGCTCAGAAAGCAATGGCAAACTACTGAGCGTAATCTTGCCAAGAAATCAACATACAGCTGAAAGATGCTGGTGTTGACAGCGATGTCCTGTAAAGGATATGCAAATTTAAAAAAAAATATGCCTGGGAAGAGAGGAAGAGGGAGGCCAAAGAGAAGATGGGTGCAGGATGTGGCGGATGATCTCCAGATGGGTGTATCGGACGCGAGACATCTTGCTTATGATCGAGAGGTTTTCCGGAAGGTTGATAAGGGAGCGAGGTTCTGCAAAGGACATGCTACTGAATGAATGAATGAATGAATGAATGAATGAATATATATATATATATATATAATATATATATATATATATATATATATATATATATATATATATATATATATATAATGAACAGCAATATAGATAGTATTTGATAAATAATAATTATAAAATATAAAAATAATAAGAACAACATAATGTTTGGTAATGAAGGCATAATGAAAGCAGCCATATCTTTGAGTATAATTGTTTTGCTTTAGTCGGACAGGAGCGATTATTGCTATGGATTTGTCTTAAACTTTCCACGCTGAAACTATATTCATTGATCATGAGCTGGGTTAATAACGTCAGAGTCGAATAGGAATAACAACGCATAGAAGACTGTCCACCATGTAAACGCTGGCTTGCAGTATCATACAACGAGTTTGACCAGACATTGGCGGTGGGGAAGGTTTAAATCTGCTATGGTTGACAAGGAAAATCCTTGCAGATTTGAAACGAGTGATTTTGGCAATATATTTTGAATGTTGGCAGATGAAGTTGAGCGCCAGTCAATTCATTATACACGCTACCAAACGACAAAGTGCTACATTGTTGAATAACATTATATCATATACGTGGAACTAACTTTTGTTCTACTAATTTTCAAATTGAGAAGCAGATTATGTATACTACTGCGATGTTTCTTATGGGTATAAAATGAAATTACTTATCACATTTTTGGACAATTATATACTTCATTTATTGATTGGATAATATATTACTATTTAAATTGAATAAAATAAAAGTAAATACATCAGTGTTATGATGATATATATGTATTTGGCCTTTAAAATAAGATGCTAATAGATTATTGTCATTTCAGAATTACAAGTGGTAGTACCAAGTATTAATCCCAGAGAACAGACAACTCAAGATATAATTAGAATAAGGTTTAATTATATATATATATATATATATATATATATATATATATATATATATATATATATATATATATATATATATATATATATATATATATATTAAACGGTAGAATATTGATTAAAAATACTTATATGATTATTAAAATCTAGATCTTAAATTGTTATATAATATCACGAAAAGAAATAGTCGTTATGGACTGTAAAGAGTGGAAACGTCTAACCATAACCAAATATAATAACAGAGAAGGTTATAGTGATAGGTTAACGCCATTTCTATACATAAATGAAATGGAACAGAAGTGCGCCCGCACAGAGAAGATTAGCCTAAGGCATGAAGATCATTTTGTACTCCCACCAGTCCCTTCGGAGACATTCTTATCCATGGTTATCCATGATTCAATCTTGTCCTTGGCACCGCCTTGCGCTGGTTTTCATACAACAGTATGTGTATCTTTTCTAATATAGAATAGCCAGTGTAAACGTACTTCCGTGGAACGCGTGTTATTCTTATGTCCACCATCTCTTGTTATTTCAGCCATTGGGGAGTTCATGTTATCGGGGAATGCCGCACAAAAACGCCAGGGAGAAGTTTCTTCTGTCTGGCAAAGTTCTGGCGCTGTGTGACACCGAGACTGATGGTGGAGGTTGGGTAATCATTCAGGTGATATATCTACGATGTCATTGTCAAACTAGCACAGGTTAATAGATTAGGGAGTCGCAATAGCGAAGTGGCTAGTACGCGGGCCTTGTGGGCAGGCGCATGTAGCGGCGTGTTTGTGAGATAGTGCATCAAACGGTAAACACGTCTCGAAACTGGCAGTCAGAGGTGAGAATGCACAACTGGAGAAAGACACCTGGGAGACACGCTCTGGGTAGACCCTCCCGCAGAGAGTATAGAGAAGTTAAAGAGGCCAAAGTATTCGTGAAAGGGGGACAGCTTCTGACAATTGGAAGCCAGTTATTATTCTGCTGTTCCACGAGGAAATCCCCATCGAGGCGGATGTTTTAATTGACGTAGTCCCCCAGGTCGACCCAGACTGCGTACCGGGAAATGATAAGGGAAGTAAAGGCGGTCATCATGATATTGATCACATGACTCATCCAGTGTGGATTCGGCTATAACAATTGTGGGGTTAGCACCGCAGGTCTAATACGGCTCACAACGTGCAGCAGGATGCTTTACTTTGCACTTTATACTGAGACGCCTATATTACTGGAGTACTGGTATTAATGGTAATAGTAGTAGTAGTTGTAGTAGTATTAGTAGTAGCAGTAATAGAAATTTGTGGAGTAGTGGTAGTAGTGGTAATAGTAGTATTAGTAGTAGTAGTAGCAGCAGCAGCAGCAGCAGCAGCAGTAGTAGTAGTAGTAGTAGTAGTAGTAGTAGTAGTAGTAGTAGTAGTAGTAGTAGTAGTAGTAGTAGTAGTTGTTGTAGTGATAGTAGTAGTAGTAGTAGTAGTAGTAGTAGTAGTAGTAGTAGTAGTAGTAGTAGTAGTAGTAGTAGTTATAGTATTTGTAGTAATAGAAATGTAGACAGTAGAGGTAGTAGTGTAGCAGCAGCAAAAGCAGCAGCAGCAGTAGTAGTAGTAGTAGCAGCAGCAGCAGTAATAATAGTAGTAGTAGTAGTAGTAGTAGTAATAGTAGTAGTAGTAGTAGTAGTAGTAGTAGTAGTAGTAGTAGTAGTAGTATAAATTTGAGCAGTAGTAGTAGTAGTGTTGGTTATAGTATTTGTAGTAATAGAAATATAAACAGTAGAGGTAGTAGTGTAGCAGCAGCAGCAGCAGTAGTAGTAGTAGTAGTAGTAGTAGTAGTAGTAGTAGTAGTAGTAGTAGTAGTAGTAGTAGTAGTAGTAGTAGTAGTAGTAGTAGTAGTAGTAGTAGTAGTAGACATTTGAGCAGCAGTGGCAGTAGTGGTAATAGTAGTAATAATAGTAAACATATGAGCAGCAGCAGTGGTGGTGGTAGTAGTCGTTGTTGTAGAAGTAGCCGTTGTGCGTAAGCAATGTCAGTACAGGACAGTAATATCAGTACAGGATAATAATGTCAGTAAAGAACAGTAATGTCAGTAAAGGACCGTCATGTCAGTAAAGGACAATCATGTCAGAAAAGGACAGTAGTGTCAGTGAAGGACAGTAATGTCAGTAAAGGACAGTAATGTCAGTGCAAGACAGTAATGTCAGTAAATGACAGTAATGTCAGTAAAGGACAGTAATGTCAGTACATGACAGTATTGTCAGTAAAGGACAGTTATGTCAGGAAAGGACAGTAATGTCAGTGAAGGACAGTAATGTCAATAAATGACAGTAATGTCAGTAAATGACAGTAATGTCAGTAAATGACAGTAATGTCAGTAAATGGCAGTATTGTCAGTAAAGGACAGTCATGTCAGGAAAGGGCAGTAATGTCAGTGAAGGACAGTAATGTCAGTAAAGGACAGTAATGTCAGTGCATGACAGTAATGTCAGTAAAGGACAGTAATGTCAGTCCATGACATTAATGTCAGTAAAGGGCAGTAATGTCAGTACACGACAGTACACGACAGTATTGTCAGTAAAGAACAGTCATGTCAAGAAAGGACAGTAATGTTAGTGAAGGACAGTAATGTCAGTAAAAGACAGTAATATCAGTGCATAACAGTAATGTCAGTAAATGACAGTAAAGAATATTCATGTCAGTAAAGGGCATTCATGTCAGGAAAGGACAGTAGTGTCAGTGAAGCACAGTAATGTCAGTAAAGGACAGTAATGTCAGTGCATGACAGTAATGTCAGTAAAGAACAGTAATGTCAGTAAAGGACAGTAATGTCAGTACAGGACAGTATTGTCAGTAAAGGACATCGGGCATGCTATATTTTTGATAGACCATTCCGTGCTGGGTGGATGATGAGGTCAGCATCACGCCGGCCGCTATTATTTCACAATTTTGAAAAATCCGAACTCTACCAGCTGCGGATCGAACCCATGACCTCTGGTCGGCAGGCGAATGTCTAGTCACTATTCTAGCAACTACTCTAGCCACTACTCAAACCACTACTCTAGTCACTACTCTAGCCACTACTATGGCCATTACTCTAGCCACTCTTCTAACCACTATTCTAGCCACTACTCTAGCCACTACAATAGCCACTATCTGCCCACTACTCTAGCCACTACGCAAGCCACTACTCTAGTCACTACTCTAGCCACTACTATGGCCATTACTCTAGCCACTCTTCTAACCACTATTCTAGCCACTACTCTAGCCACTACAATAGCCACTATCTGCCCACTACTCTAGCCACTACGCAAGCCACTACTCTAGTCACTACTCTAGCCACTACTATGGCCATTACTCTAGCCACTCTTCTAACCACTATTCTAGCCACTACTCTAGCCATACAATAGCCACTACTCTGCTTACTACTCTAGCCACTACGCAAGCCACTACTCTAGTCACTACTCTAGCCACTACTCTAGCGAGGCTCCCGGTAATAGAACAGGTAGTAGGAATGGTAGTAGTAAGAAGGGAGGTAAGATGGTTAGTAGTAGAAGAAGCGCGGGGGGAGTGCAGTTATTGTTCTTGTTTATGCATCTACTTTTGCAGCAGTAGTGATGATAGTAACATTGGTAGAACTACTGGCACCTGGCCGTCTTGACAGAGAGTAGTTTATTACATTTTGCTTCAAAACAGACATTATAACTACAACAAATGACAGGGACCAATGACAGAGCTGTACCTTTCCATAGCTTAAATCATGGGCTGAATTGAAGAGAACATAAGTTGCCAATACAGCATGTATCCCTCTCTCGGCCTGGCTAGATTACTACAGAGAAGAGGCGACACGTCATTCGTTCTTAGAAACTTCCACTTCCACTTCCAATTTTCAAAACAAAAATTCCAAATTCGTCCTCGTCTAACCTGCTTCATCAGCTGTGGTTATTATTGAGGATCGTGGTGTTTGTGGGTTTATTCACCCTAATTCTTGTCTTGTGAGTCCTATCTCGGACTGGTTATGTAGCTTTTGTGTCTGTGACGTCAGCAGTTGTCGGCGGCTATCCTTTGTGCTCTTCTGTTGTTGTGGTTTTCTTTGTTGGTGTAGGCTCCTGGCTGCAGTCCTTATAAGGACTTTTTATTGGGTTTTTTTAGTCTCCTGTTCTGTGCATTGCCCGTATCTTTTGTGTGCAGTCCTTAAGGGGACTTATTGTTTTCCCACTCCAGGCGTCGTTGTTTAGCTTGCCTCGCCTTTTCTAGGCAGTAGGCATCGTGGGCGGCGCACTCCTCTTCGTACTCTTTCCATTCGTCTTCGTCGACCTGTTGTACGAACCACTCCTCTACCTGGCAGGATGCTGATTTCATCTCGGGTTGCTTAGATATCGTGGCTGGACTACTGGCTACTGATTGCTGCTTCTGATTGGTCTGTGGCTTGGCTCCTTCGTGCGTCTTTTTGCTTCCTTTTTTGTGCATTGTTTTCATCAGTTTTTCGACGTTTTTTTTGTGGTGCTTCATCTTGCTTCCTCTCTTCTGTTGGTTTGGGTTGATGCTGCATTCTTTCGGCTCTCAGTAGTTCTCTTTCGGTCTTGATCTTTTGTAGGATTTCCTCGTTTCCTTCTTCATTTCAGCCATGCACTGGATCTCTTGTTTGATGTTGAGCTGGATTTCTTTCATGTCGGCCAGCAGCTTCTCATTATCGTTGGTCGGATTCGTCGTCAGCAGTGCCTTGACTTGTTTCTTCAACTCGTCTATCTGCTTTTGAAAATGATCTCTTTCAGCTTGTGCTATGCCCGTGGCTGTCTCGCCCCTCCGCATTGCTTCCTTGAATGGTGTCTTTGTGATGATGGCGATTTTTAAGACGTCTCTGTGTCTCTGCAGGTACGGACAGCCCAGGTATCTTGCTCCATGTTTGCCCAGGCAGTTGGCGCACTTTCTTTTGTTGTTGGGTGCTCGGAAGTCCGTGTCCAGCTTGGCCAGCGGACACTCCTTGAAGGCGTGGTGATCGGCGCAGTATCGGCATATTTCCGTCTTACTGCGACACGTAGCTCTACTGTGGCCGGCCTTCTGACATCTGGAACATTGCGTGATTCTTGGTATGAATCTCTCTGGTTGCTGTATTCTCTTTTTGAATGATGCTGTGGTCGGCGGCTCGCTGCCCTCCGACGTCTTAGAAACAGTATCGGTAGTATTAGTATACTTAGAAACAGTGTCATCGGTAGTATTATTATAATTAGAAACAGTATCATCGGTAGTATTACAATACTTAGAAATAGTATTATCGGTAGTATCATTATACTTAGAAAGAGTATCACCGGTAGTATCATTATACTTAGAAACAGTATCATCTGTAGTATTATTATACACAGAAACAGTATGATCGGAGGTATTAATATACATAGAAACAGTATCATCGGTAGTATTATTATACTCAGAAACAGTGTCACCGGTAGTATTACAATACTTAGAAACAGTATCATCGGTAGTATTATTATACTTAGAAACAGTGTCATCAATAGGATTATTATACTTAGAAACAGTATCATCGGTAGTATTATAATACATAGGAACAGTATCATCGGTAGTATTATAATACTTAGAAACAGTATCATCGGTAGTATTATAATACTTAGAAACAGTATCATCGGTAGTATTATTATACTTAGAAACAGTATCATCGGTAGTATTATAATACATAGGAACAGTATCATCGGTAGTATTATTATAATTAGAAACAGTATCATCGGTAGTATCATTATACTTAGAAACAGTACCATCGGTTGTATTATTATACACAGAAACAGTATCATTGGTAGTATTATTATACTTAGAAACAGTATCATCGGTAGTATTATAATACTTAGAAACAGTATCATCGGTAGTATTATAATACTTAGAAACAGTATCATCGGTAGTATTATAATACTTAGAAACAGTATAATCGGTAGTATTATTATACACAGAAACAGTATCATCGGTAGTATTATTATAATTAGAAACAGTATCATCGGTAGTATTATTATACTTAGAAACACTATCATCGGTAGTATTATTATACACAGAAACAGTATCATCGGTAGTATTATTATACTTAGAAACAATATCATCGATAGTATTATAATACTTAGAAACAGTATCATCGGTAGTATTATAATACTTAAAAACAATATCATCGGTAGTATTATTATATTTAGAAACAATATCATCGGTAGTATTATTATACACAGAAACAGTATCATCGGTAGTATTACAATACTTAGAAACAGTGTCATCGGTAGTATTATTATACTTAGAAACAATATCATCGGTAGTATTATTATACACAGAAACAGTATCATCCGTAGTATTATTATACTTAGAAACAATATCATCGGTAGTATTATTATACACAGAATACTTAGGAAATATATCATCGGTAGTATTATTATACTTAGGAACAGTATCATCGGTAGTATTATTATACTTAGAAACAATATCATCGGTAGTATTATTATAATTAGAACATATCACCGGTAGTATTATTATACTTAGAAACAGTATCATCGGTAGTATTATTATACTTAGGACAGTATCATCGGTAGTATTATTATACTTAGAAACAGTATCATCGGTAGTATTATTATACTTAGAAACAGTATCATTGGTAGTATTATTATACTTAGAAACAGTATCATCTGTAGTATTATTATACTTAGGAACAGTATCATCGGTAGTATTATAATACTTAGAAACAATATCATCGGTAGTATTATTATACTTAGGAACAATATCATCGGTAGTATTATTATACTTAGAAACAGTACCATCGGTAGTATTATTATACTTAGAAACAATATCATCGGTAGTATTATTATACTTAGGAACAGTATCATCTGTAGTATTATTATACACAGAACCAGTATCATCGGAGTATTAGTATAATTAGAAACAATATCATCGGTAGTATATTATACTTAGAAACAATATCATCGGTAGTATTATTATACACAGAAAACAGTATCATCGGTAGTATTATTATACTTAGAAACAATATCATCGGTAGTATTATTATACGTAGAAACAATATCATCGGTAGTATTATAATTAGAAACAGTATCATCGTAGTATTATTATAACTTAGAAACAGTATAATCGGTAGTATTATTATACTTAGAAACAATATCATTGGTAGTATTATTATACACAGAAACA
The DNA here is from genome assembly GCA_014155875.1 of Cepaea nemoralis. Classification (NCBI taxonomy): domain Eukaryota; kingdom Metazoa; phylum Mollusca; class Gastropoda; order Stylommatophora; family Helicidae; genus Cepaea; species Cepaea nemoralis. The sequence goes on from JACEFZ010027482.1 coordinate 28,841, forward strand.
GTATCATCGGTAGTATTATTATACTTAGAAACAATATCATCGGTAGTATTATTATACTTAGAAAACAGTATCACCGGTAGTATTATTATACTTAGAAACAGTATCATCGGTAGTATTATTATAATTAGAAACAGTATCACCGGTAGTATTATTATAATTAGAAACAGTATCACCGGTAGTATTATTATAATTAGAAACAATATCATCGGTAGTATTATTATACTTAGGAACAGTATCATCGGTAGTATTATTATACTTAGAAACAATATCATCGGCAGTATTATTATACTTAGAAACAATATCATCGGTAGTATTATAATACTTAGAAACAGTATCATCGGTAGTATTATAATACTTAGAAACAATATCATCGGTAGTATTATTATACTTAGAAACAGTATCATCGGTAGTATTATAATACTTAGAAACAATATCATCGGTAGTATTATTATACTTAGAAACAGTATCATCGGAAGTATTATAATACTTAGAAACAGTATCATCGGTAGTATTATAATACTTAGAAACAATATCATCGGTAGTATTATTATACTTAGGAACAATATCATCGGTAGTATTATTATAATTAGAAACAGTATCACCGGTAGTATTATTATACTTAGAAACAGTATCATCGGTAGTATTATTATACTTAGGAACAGTATCATCGGTAGTATTATTATACTTAGAAACAGTATCATCGGTAGTATTATTATACTTAGAAACAGTATCATTGGTATTATTATTATACTTAGAAACAGTATCATCGGTAGTATTATTATACTTAGGAACAGTATCATCGGTAGTATTATTATACTTAGAAACAATATCATCGGTAGTATTATTATACTTAGGAACAGTATCATCGGTAGTATTATTATACTTAGAAACAGTATCATCGGTAGTATTATTATACTTAGAAACAATATCATCGGTAGTATTATTATACTTAGGAACAGTATCATCGGTAGTATTATTATACACAGAAACAGTATCATCGGTAGTATTATTATAATTAGAAACAATATCATCGGTAGTATTATTATACTTAGAAACAATATCATCGGTAGTATTATTATACACAGAAACAGTATCATCGGTAGTATTATTATACTTAGAAACAATATCATCGGTAGTATTATTATACTTAGAAACAATATCATCGGTAGTATTATTATAATTAGAAACAGTATCATCGGTAGTATTATTATACTTAGAAACAGTATCATCGGTAGTATTATTATACTTAGAAACAATATCATCGGTAGTATTATTATACACAGAAACAGTATCATCGGTAGTATTATTATACTTAGAAACAATATCATCGGTAGTATTATTATAATTAGAAACAGTATCACCGGTAGTATTATTATACTTAGAAACAGTATCATCGGTAGTATTATTATAATTAGAAACAGTATCACCGGTAGTATTATTATAATTAGAAACAGTATCACCGGTAGTATTATTATAATTAGAAACAATATCATCGGTAGTATTATTATACTTAGGAACAGTATCATCGGTAGTATTATTATACTTAGAAACAATATCATCGGTAGTATTATTATACTTAGAAACAATATCATCGGTAGTATTATTATACTTAGGAACAGTATCATCGGTATTATTATTATACACAGAAACAGTATCATCGGTAGTATTATTATACTTAGAAACAATATCATCGGTAGTATTATTATACTTAGGAACAATATCATCGGTAGTATTATTATACTTAGGAACAATATCATCGGTAGTATTATTATACTTAGAAACAATATCATCGGTAGTATTATTATACTTGATCGCATCACAACTGTCATTGGAGGTCAGCGTGGCCGTATGGGTAAGAGCGCTCGTTCTTAAACATCCGTTATGCTGATACCGAGGTATTGGGTTCGAACCCTCCACTGGGCGCATGTACTAAAATACCGACTTCTCGTCCTTGACTTGGGAATGTAAATTACAAGTACCTCTGAAGTCGGAGTTAGTTCGCCTGATGGTTAAGGACAATTGTAATGGGAAAGCTAATCCACATGCAACAATAAGCTCATTTCTACTGGAAGTAGTAGCAAGTGTTTGGACTATGGTTAAGTTCAAAGCGGGAGACAGCAAGATTGCCACGGTGCGCTATAATAACTTGTTTGCTGCATGGATCTGATGCCTAGTGGTATTAGTTGTAACTTCATCATCATCAAGTCGCCACCATGGTTATTTCTCAGCACTTACTTGCTGATGGTTAGACTCTGCTATTCTTACACAAGTTACGCCAACTTACTATTAAACACAACTCATCTCTTCCTGTAGAAATGTGACTCGGACTCAGATTTAGTTTTGTTACTGTATTCATCTAAACACTCTAGCATAAACATTATCACTTACACCATCATATGTTCAACAATATAATAAACACCACATTTCTACACATTAACTATCCTAAAAGAGTGGCTCCAGTTTGGCCGTAACTCTATTCACAACGTCGTCCGCACTGGACGAAACCACAGCCTTGAATGTCCTTGTCAGGATCCGCTTCCTGCTGACCGCGAAGCGAGTCCCAGCGTTTCCACGCTGTGTGAAAAGTATTCACTTTTCACGTTCCAGGTGTCCATTTACTGAACACTGCCATAACCTCTGACCTAGTCTAATTTGGGTTATGGCATGACTATTCCATGACCTAATATGGATCATAGCAAACACCAACAAAAACAACTGTCAATGCTGGTTGAAATAATAATGATATTAGCATTTCAAAGAGTACTCATCGAATCGTCAGTGGCTGTTGTTGTCACACTATGAACTGCCTGCTTGTATGCATTTCTATATGTTATTGTATTGATTCCTGTTCTAAGAGGCGTGTGCGGGGAGATGTAGACTTCTACAGAGGCTGGGACGATTACAAGAAAGGGTTTGGAACCCCAGACACCGACTTTTGGATTGGAAATGACATTATTCACGATCTCACGTCACAGGTAGTTTGAACGTTATAACGTTTTGTTTTCTTTGTCGTTGCAATTTTGTTTGTCATTGATAGGTGTATGGATTGACCTCACGATTTTGATCTAATAATTATCATGTGCCATACCGATACCATGGGTGGTCATGTTTCGCCATCTCAACCGATCACCAGAGTCGTTGATGAGCCCAGCGTCCTTGTCTCTACCATGCCACGTGGCCAAGCCATGCATATATTTACTTCTCTGCCTTCCCGTTGTTCTTTTCCCCTCAATTTTGTCAGTTGTAACCAAGGTCTCTAGTTTATATCTTCTCATAACGTGCCTAAAATATTTAGACTGCCTACGTTTAATTTCTCTAATCAGTTTACAGTTTTCATTTGCTTCTTGTAGGACTTGTTCGTTGGTTTTTCTGTCTGTCCATGATACTCTTTGCATTTCCATCAGGAACCACATTTATACGGCCGTTATATGATTTTCAGCTTGCCTGCTCCACTTTTCACATCCATACAAAAGTACAAGTTCTATGTAGCAATTCAACACTTTTTCTTATTGCTATTGACATCATTTTATTCATCTAATGTAGTCATTATTTATTATTTCCATGTGTTTGATATTGTCGACAAATAAATTCATTGCACGGATTTATCTTCTGCCCTCACCCTTCGTCTGGCTCTAGCAGGCTCCCATTCTCCTTCTTCTTCTTCTTCTTCTTCTTCTTCTTCTTCTTCTTCTTCTTCTTCTTCTTCTTCTTCTTCTTCTTCTTCTTCTTCTTCTTCTTCTTCTTTTTCTTCTTCTTCTTCTTCTTCCTCCTCCTCCTCCTCCTCCTCTTCTTCTTCTTCTTCTTCTTCTTCTGCGTCCGTCCGGAATGTTGTTTTAGACGTACCTGTTTACAGCAGATGTGATATTTGAACCTTTCGGCCGACACATCCGACTTCTTCAGGCATTTGTTCGCCGAGTTACTTAACTGTTGTTTCGTAGGACGTTTGACTTTCACTGTTGTGGTGTTATCCCCATCTCAGCTGGCCTATTTAGAACAGACGAAGACATCCCAGTCAGCCCTCAAGGGAAGGCAGGGACAGACGATGGGCATTCCCCGCCATCGAAGGAGGCTTCCATAGTTTCAGAGCCGACAGATAACGTTCTGATACTGGGCTCACCCAAGGAATCGTTACGTCCTGCACATGGCTGCTTAGCCTCACTTCCGTATATTGGGCCTGCCGTTCAACACAGGCAGTTCCTCCGGAAACCAAAAGAATGCAATATGCAGATGACATCCACACAGTGAGCTTTCGATTCGAGCTTTCCACGCAATGGATTTGCTAACCAAGCAATATTCCATTGCATGCCTCTGGGACGCTTTTGTAACCGACATACCCGTGGCATGAAGTGTCGCAGACTAAGAACTTCTTCATGTACCTTTAGATATCAACCTGAATAGTGTTCAAGAAAGCTGCAGTCAACTTGAGCTTGTGGACATCGCCATAAAGATTGTCCTCAAATGAAGCAGGTGTGGGCCAAAATATCTTTCTCTGTTCTGTATATATTGGGCACTCCAACAACAGATATTTAGCTGTTATTTTACCAGTTCCACAATTATTTTCATCGGTATCTCCTATCTTTAGTTTATTGAATAAGTGATATCTCAGCCTGTTATGTCCTGTACGGGGTCTGACGATTTCTACTTGTTCTCTTGTAATATTGTAATCTTGTAATTCTCTTGTCGAGTTTGTAATATGCATCATATGTCTGGTGGCCTGGAAGCTCTGATTCCCACTTGGTTCTAATAGTGCTTTTGATAAACATCTTTGCCTAATACTAGTGTATGTCTATGTCAGGCTGGGGTAGTCGTCTGCCTGTTTTGCCAGTCTGTTAGCCTCTTCATTTCCAGGTATACTGCATCACTGTATACTGTCATGGGATCCACTGTATTACAACTTTTATTTGGATTTCTGACATAGTCCATGGAGTGATGCTCTTAGTTCTGTGCTGTTTTTGCAATTCAGTATTGAGACAGCTGACTTTACATCTGTAAAGATAACTATATACTTCTCTTTATTTTCCTCCACCAAGAGCATTTCTGCTGCAGTTTTCAAAGCCTCTGCTTGTAAGTTAATTGAGAATTGTCCAGTTGCTGCTGACTGTTTTCTTTTCCACTGCAATTTTTAAATTTAGGAGAAACCCCCCCCCCCCCTCCTCCATTTTCTATTGAATTTTTGGCTGACCTATCTGTACATGCATGGGTCCATTTGCTACTTGGGTAATGTTCTTTTATGTAGTTTAGGGCAATTTTTCTTCTTTCTGTTTCATTCTGAGAGTTCTTTTTCTCAATATTAGTATGTTTTCTACCATCTCAGGCAGTTTTTGCTGTCTCCAAGCTGAGAACGTGTGTGCACTGTCAATGGGTCTGACTGTTGGTATATTAAGTTTAGGATCTGTTGTACTCTTTCGTTTTACAGTTTCTACAAAGTTACTACGCTTCAGTCTTCCCTTTCCAAGACCATTAAAACTCTTATACATGGGGTGGTCTGACAATCTTATACATTTTCTGCTTGTTGCTGGGCTCTACATTCTCTTATATCCTGCATTGGTTGTAAACAAGTGATCTTTTCTAGTTCATTAATAGGCGTTGTCTTCAGGCTTCCAGTTATGGCCCGCATTACTTGGTTTGTAACTCTATTTTGTTAAAGTTTGGCTGTTGCTCAAGTTGTGATGCCATATTTCAGTACTGGTCTTACCCGTCTGGTATATAACTTCTTGAGAACTTTTTCCTCTGCTCCCCATGTTGTATCAGCAATATTTATTATGATTGTCATTCTTTGCCTTGCTCTTGTTAGATTTTTCTCAACCTGTATCTTCCATGTCAGGCGACGATCAAAGGTAACTCCTAGATAGTTTGGATTTTCTTCACGGCGCAATATTATTCCATTCAATACCAGCTTAGAATGCTGAGTTTTATTTGAGAGGGCGAATACTGTGCATGTTGTTTTCACCTCTCTTATCATCACTAGCCATGATTTTGACCAGTCCTCTAGCGCTAACAAGATTTGCTGCATTCTACTATTATCTATACTCATATATTCTTCAGATGTCCATATGGCTAGGTCATCTGCAAAGGAGGATGTGTTTACTCTGGCTGGAATATTTTCTGTGATGTCATTTATAGGAATAATGTTGGTGAAAGAATCCATTCTTGGTGGACACCTTGCTCCAATAGCATCATTTTGCTTGTTTGTCCTTGTACTTTTGTCCTGGCAGTTATGTTCTCAAGTTAGTGGCTGATCCATTTGTACATTTTCCCACAAACATGCATTTTTTCAGTTGTACTTTCAGTCCTTCCTTCCATACTTTATCAAATACTGTTTCTAAATCTATCCAGACCGCTAGTGCGCTTTTTTCTCTTGGAAAGCATCCTCTATTTCCTGAGCTATATAGGTTATTTGATCTTCAGTGGATCTGTACTTTCTGAATCCTGCTTGGTGTGGTGTTAAGAGTTGGTTTTCTTCCAGGTGCCATGTTAGCTTGCCATTGATAATGCTTTCCATTAGTTTTCCTACACAGCTCAGTATACTGATACGCCTATAGTCATATGGTTTTTTAACGTCCTTTCCTTTCTTTGGGACTGGTATTAGTATAGCTTCCTCCCATGCCTGTGGTGCTCTTTTACATCTGTAATTTAGGACTGCTAGTAGTTTCTTTTTTGCATTAGTATCTTGTCCTATTAGCATTTCATTTGTGATTCCATCCTTTACTGGTGATTTCTTACTTCTAGGGTATTCATTGGCTGTTCAATTTGTTCATTTTTGAATTGCCATCATATATTCTGCTGCTGTCTCTGTATAACTTTGATGTGTCTGTTTATCTTTGATTGCTTTCTTCTGTTCGGTTGTAATACCAATGTAGTTTGCACTAGCATAGTGTTCCATTAGTGCTTTTGCAGTCATGCTCCCTGTAAGCAAAGCATTTCCTTGTTTAGTTGTTATTTGTTTGTTTCTGGATCCTTCATTGTTCATGGCTTTCACTAGTTTCCATAGTTCGTTTCCATCCCTGTCAAAGTTCAGGTTTTCTGTTTTTTTCCCTCCAACAATCTCTTGTTTTTTTATTTACTGTTCTTTTATAAATTGCTGAGATGGCTTTGAGAGAGATTTTCACTTCAATTGTTTGTTCAATCTCTGCTGTCTCCCTGCATCTTCAACTTTGTCCTCCAAAATGTGTAGTTCTTCACTTTATGGTTTGTAATTTTTCCTCGCTCCTCTTGGAATGGACTCAGTGACCGCCTGTATTATTGCTTTGTTTAGGCTTTCCATCATTTGTTTCACGTTACCATGTCGTGTATTTATGCTTTCACAATATTTGAGAGACGGACATATAATCAGACTGATACTGGTACCATTAGTATTGGGACTCTGCGCTGACTGTTGCAGATGAGGACGGAGCATGTATGTTAATACCCCGAGTGCTGTTATGTCGGTTTTTTTATTCACTCCAACTCAAGCATTTATGTAAGGTAAAGAGACCACGCCATATGGAATAAAACCCGGTGCATTGAAGTCGATCCTCTTAGACACGTCTTTCAACACCGCCATATTCATTTCCTGATGTAAAATTCAAGATTGTCGAACCAGCCATGTGCACGTGTGGATTGGCGCCGCAGACAATAGATCACATACTCCAAGACTCCCCAACATACAACATATCTAGGCAAACTGCTGGCCTAGAGAAACAACAGTTAGTTAGTTAGTTAGTTAGTTAGTCGACAGATCATCCTCATTGCACATCGAACCATTCAGTCCATAAGTGCTCGGATCCCCTCCTCAGCAAATCCCGCAACGTGTAGCGGCTAACGACGCCAGTTCTGTGTTGGTTTATAAATCTTCTTTGGCTTCCTGCGTAGTGTTCTTGTTTGGCCACCCCTCTTTTAATTTGCTGCTCTCGCAGTCTGGCCATTGTTGTAGATTCACAGTCATCACTTGGGTCTCGCAAAAGTCTTACTTCTCGTAGATAGAGCATTCAGAATGTCGGCCTGGTCCATGGCGCGTCGGCTCTCCACAGTAGCCTCACCTGCGAGCTTGTCAGCCCGCTCATTTCCTTGTACTCCCGCATGCCCTGGCACGAAGATGAAACTAATCTTTGCCAGTCGAGACCGCTCCAGAGACAGCAACCATTCTCTTCGGATCGACCCCTCCTCTATCCTCTTGATCATGTTCATTGAGTCGCTAAGGAAACAAACCCTAGTGAATGTCTGTGTCTCGAGCCATGTTATTGCTTTACTTACTGCCATGACTTCCATGGTCAGGCTACTTGTGGTTTCAGTGAAAGCACCAGAGTCCTCCTTCACAATTCTCCCTCCTGCCCGAGCTGTAAAGGCCCATGAGCTTCTCACATGTCGGACGACCGACCCATCTGTGTAGATGACCGCGTCACCGTCTAGCGAATTCTCGAAAATCAACTCTTGTACTTCAGCCTCAACAGCAGCCGGATTTTCTTGTCTGCATTTTCTATCTAGTTGGATGCAAACTGAAAAGGATGTGCAGAAGTCTGTTGGCACTTGCACCCACTCCTCGCCAGGTTCTAAGTCCTCAAGTGAACACACCTGTTGAAGAATGTCTTCGGCTTGACCCATCCACGACCGTCCTCTTTTTAACCTGCTGCCCTTCACCTTCCTAATTTCACTATGCAGTGGATGTTGTGTGTTTGCGTTAATTCTGAGGTAGGCGCGTGCCCTGCAACCTTGTATTCTCTCTTCAATGGTTGGAAAACCAAGAAGGTAGCGCATCGCCCTGCATGCTGTATCTCTTGTACATCCAAGAATAATGCGCATAGCTTCATTCTGTATCCTTTCCATCCTTTCTATCTGCTTATGGCTGAGAGTCAGGATTGCCATTGCATACTCCAAAACAGACATGACCAACCCCTCGTACAGAAGACATAGATGGCGCTGCTCACAGTTTGCTGCCGCCATCACCCGCATCGCTGCCAAACCCCGCTTGGCCTTTGTTATCACCTGGTCTATGTACACATTTAAAGTGAAGTAAAAAAGACAGTTACATTCATACTAAAGACAACATTACAGTTATAGAGACATTTCAAGCGAACGAAAGAAGAAGCGAAAGTATTTCTTGGTGCATGTCTCTATCCCGATATTCATGACAAGGACCATATTTTTGCTTGCTTATTAGCTTTCCCAATTACCAATGCCTTTCGCCATCAGGTGAACCCACTCCGACTTCTGAGGTACTTGTAATTTACGTCCCCAAGTCAAGGAGAAGAAGTCAACATTTTAGTCCAACTGACCAGTGTAGGGGTTGAACTCGCTACCTCTGTATCCGTGCACTGGAAGTTTAACAGCGAGCGCTCTTATCCATTCGCCATGCTGATCCCCTTCGAGCCAAATTAAAACCAGTTGGGCGTTCACTACACTCACTCACTCAATCATCCACTCACTCAAAACTTTCATTCACTCAATCATTCACTCAATCATCCACTCACTCAATCATCCACTCACTCAATCATCCACTCACTCAAGCACTATGCCTCGAAATCACCGAAGAACTTGAGCAGAAGCATTGCAGCAGATTTAACCAAGCGCTTTCCGATACCAAAGTGGAAACAATTCATCAGAGTCAACAGTCTGTCGACAACGATTCCGTGGACAGCACATCATTTATGGAATGATACAATCGTTTAAATGATTACACCGCACATCAGCGATGACTGAATCACGTTCTGGTCAACCCTCAACAAGCGGAAATTGCGATTTCATTGCACAAGTATTGACTTCGTCCATGCAGAACGCTCGTGTCACTATCCGAGAACTTGAGAACGAGGTGTCTCGGGAGCTGCGTGGTCTCGAGGTATGGTGTCCGTCTCGAGTGCTGGAGGTCCCGGGTTAAAGCCCCGGTGAGGACTGGGATTTTTTTCACGTGGACTTCTAGCAAGAAAAATTTCCCCTGGTTTCTGGGTAGTGAGATCGGACGCCAGTGTATATTGTTGCGCACGTAAAAAATCCCTTGGCAGTTGGAAATCGAAAAAGAGTAGCCTAATGGCGCTGTCCGGGCAAAATTTCGAGTTAAAAATCTACCCAACGTATTTTAGAATCCTCGCCGGTGCAACGGAGTTCGTGCACTGAGCTGAGATTCTCCAGACTCAGGTTTGAGTTAGAAGGAGATCGGAGCACTTATGGGTTTCACCCGTGTGCCGTGATGTTGATCCATCGACTAAACTAAACTAAACTAAACAGAACGAGGTGGCGATAAGTACTGATTCTGTACACTCCATTCTGTGAGATGGTCTGGCCATGCGCAGTGTGTTTGTGGAATTCGTGCCGAAGCTGTTAACGATGTAACAGAAGCAACTATGTCAATAAATCTCGTGGGACAAGCTGGATTGTGTAGACGGCAATCCTATCATCCTGGGCATCATGATCACTAGTGATAAGTTCTGGGTTTATGAGAACCAGCCGGACATCATTATGCAGTCCTCACAGTGGAGGCATTCATCCTCCCTGAGACCAGCAACGTTAAATCAAGTTGTCCTTTGCTGTTGTTATTATTTTTATTTACATCCCGTAGTTGAGCATGGAGATTACTCACCCCTAGGTCAAACTATTCACAATGAGTACCACTTTGAGGTCATTCGTCGCCTTCCTGACGGTGTGCGACACAAACGAACTGACCTGTGGATGAATAGATCTTGACAGTTCCATCATGACAACACACCCACCTCTCCATCACATCTGTTCAGACTTTCTTGGCGAAACACAATATACCTCTGGTTCGTCAGGCTACCTACTCACCAACCAGACTCCTTGCGATCTGCGGATGTTCCTTAAGTTTGACATGCTGCTGAGAGGAACCCGACACCTTTCCCTACCGTGAGCGGTGTTCTGTATATGGTGCTAGCTATATTTGTTAGAACAAGCAGCTACAGGAATAATTATTTCAAGGTCAATGTCCTGGTATCCTTTTTTCGGCTGGACTGACCTGGGAAACCTGGTCAACTGAAGAAAATCTCCGACATTCACACACTCGCACAGAGCAGGAACTCTGTAGCACACACGCCGACCCTCGGAGGTCTTAGAAAACATTGCACTCGTGAACAGATCCTGTATCTATGTTTTTACTAAGGTCCAGTACCTCGTCATGGTTTGTGTTTTTATTCGGCCTTCAGTAGCCGATCGGCAGTAGCCAGCCCACATATTTTCGATAACATGCTGGATTCAATATCATTCATTCATTCAGTAGCATGTCCTTTGCAGAACTTCGCTCCTGTAACAACCTTCCCGAAATATTATCGATCACAAGCAAGATGTCCCGCGTCCGATACACCCATCTGGAGATCATCCGCCACATCCTGCACCCATCTTCTCTTTGGCCTTCCTCTTCCTCTCTTCCCAGGCCCCTCCATTATTGTTCTCTCCAAACTTTCATGACATCTCAAGTGACCCAAATATTTCAATTTTCTCTGTTTTATCGTCTTTAATAGCCAACCCTCTTCAATATTTAGCTCCTGAAATATGGATTCATTTGTTCTTTTCTGTACCCAAGATATTCTTAGAACCCGTCTATAACATTTGTATTCAATGACATTTATGCGCTGTTGAGCTTGTTTAGTAATTGTCCAGGTCTCACAGGTGTATGTTGCAATGGGAAAGATGCACGCTTTAAAAGATCTAATTTGTGTAGTTATATCTGTCCTACTCCATAATTTATTCAGTTGTTTTAGTCTATGAAGAGCAATTGATAGTCGTCGTTTAATGTCTTTCATTGCGTCACCATTGTTGGTAATCAATGACCCAAGATATTCAAAATTTTTCACCACCTCCAATCTTTCCTCATTAACATATATCTCTTTCTCCATAGTAGTTTTATCTGTATGCATTATCATTGCTTTTGGTATGTTAAGATATAAGTTCTGATTTTCACTATGCCTTTAGGTTGAGGTTATTAAGTGTGATGTGGATAGCAATACTGTATCATCAGCATATCGATTCAATATAACACTGTGATATTTTCAGGGTTACAACGAACTACGGATTGACTTTGTCTACCAAGGAATTAATTATTTTGCTCAATACACGAACTTCAGTGTGGCTGACGAGTCATCTAATTACCGCATTAACATTAATGGATATTCTGGAAACGCTTCCGACAGCATGGGGGATCATAATGGCGGCAGTTTCAGCACTCCTGACAGAGACAATGACCTTTGGGGCGACAGCTGTTCCGTGATGTATCACGGATCTTGGTGGTTCATTAGCTGTTATGATGTCAATTTGAACGGAGCCTGGGCACAAACAGACGACACGGGTATTGCTTGGATTGTTAGCTCAAGTGACAGCCGGAGGCCGCTGACTTTTACAGAGATGAAGATCAGATAGTTAGTGAACGCCATATCATAACTGGGCTGTGTATAGTTAGATAGACCAGAGACTCTGTAGTTTGCAGTATTTTAGGTTAAAAAGGTAATAGCCTGTTGAACGTGTTGAGTTACATTTGGGATGTAAAATGACGATTATTATTTCAGGTAAGGAACTTTGTATTAGTTTGTTCATAATTATTGAACAATTCTGATTTTCAAATTAGACTTTTCATTTTCTTCAGTTTGTTTTTTCCTCTTCAGTTCTATATTGTGTAGATTAATTTTTTTTTTTTTTCATGTTGCGCAGTTGAAGGTAGAACTTTTCGTTAACTTTAAATTATGAGTATTTTACTTTAAGTTTGAAGTTCTCTATATATGTCCTTCACTGTAAACAAATATCGCCGCATTAATAAAAGCCCAAATACACAAAGGTTGTGTGTGGTGTGTACTTCTGCATGAATGTTAATGTTGGATATTGGGTGAGTTAATGTTGGTTATTGGGTGTGTTAATGTTGGACATTGGTTGTATTAATGTTGGACATTGGGTGTGTTAATATTGGACATTGAGTGTGTTAATGTTGGATATTGGATAATAAAACAGTGAAGAATCTGGAAGTTTTCATGCTTTTGTTAAGAAGAGGAATGTTGAGAATGGCATGGGCAGAGGAAGAAGCCAAGCCAGTTAAAAGCAAGAGGAACGACTTCATTGCACCGGGTTCTATCCCAGATGACGTGGTCTTCTTTCTGGAAAGAGGCTTGCCGCAAGCATCGCCCAGAAGCAGGAACTATTTTATACCAGCGCCGACGCTCTGAGGTCTCCGAAAACATGGCACACGTGAACAGATCCTGTATCTCTGTGTGTTTTTCCAGTCGTCAAGATTCCTCGTCATATTTTGTGTTTCTATTCGAAATCCAGTAGTCTAACCTCTGGCGTGTGCGACCACGTTTCTCCACAAACTGCGAATTCCGATAGCATGCAACTTATCACAAAGGTCAGAAAGAGGCAGTCATCATTTTCTGGCAACAAGGATTTGTGGAAAAAGAGGTCGAGGAAGACACCGAGCGAAAACTCTTAACAGTGTTGTGGCATGGCACGGAAGGGAGTCAACGCATGAATTGATTAAGGCGTCATGTATATCTCCCGATCAAGTGTACAGGACATCAAGGCGTGCTGTATATTTCCCATAATAAAAATATAAATAAAATTTGGTGGAACTGCGGTAAAGCTATGAAATGTAAACAATATAAAATGACACAAAGTAGTGCAGCTTTACATAACAGAATTACGACACATACAGGACGTTGCGGCGATTAGCCTTCAACAGTAAACAAACACACACACACAAAACACAACATATAGTCACAGAGATCTCCTGTGACAACATTAAGACGTGACGACAGGATGAGAAGAATAAAAAGATGAAAAAATGAAAGCAATGAAGAGAAAATAGAAATTGGACAAAATGTTCCTACTTACCTCAGAATTCCGAGCTGTGTATAGCCTATAACAGCTCGGAAGCCGTTGACTTTTACAGAGATGAAGATCAGATATTTCAGAGAAAGCCATATCGTAACTTGGCTGTGTATATTTAGATCGACCAGAGACTGTAGTTTACAGAAATAGCCTGTTCTATAAGGTTTTCATTTTCTTTAGTTTTTTTTTAATGTCTATTTTGTGTAGATTAAGTACTTTCTTTGCAATTTGCGCTATTCAAGGTAGAACTTTTCACTAACTTTACATTATTTGTGTCCTTGACATGGAGACGTAAATTACAAGTACCTATGAAGTCGAAGTGAGTTCAGTTCGCCTGATGGTGAGGGACACCAGTAATAGGGAAAGCTAATTCACACGCACATATATGTCCAGCGCACTAGATATAGTAGGACGTATGTGGACTATGTTCGTAGTCCTCTATAGAAGGACTTTTTAAGGTAGAATTGTTCACTAACTTTACATTATTTGTATTTTATTTTTAAGTTTGTAATTCTCTATATAAGGATGTTTGTCCATAACTGTAAACAAAAATCGACGCATTAATAAAAGTCTAATTACACAAATGTTTAATGTGGTGTGTACATCTGCATGGATGTTAATGTTGGACATTGGGTGTATTAATGTTGGACAATGGGAGTGTTAATAATGGACATTGGGTGTGTTAATGTTGTACATTGGGTGTGTTAATGTTGGACATTGTGTATATTAATGTTGGATAATAAAACAGTGAAAAATATGGAAGTATTGATGCTTTTGTTTAGAAGAGTGTGGTATTTGTTGGTGTTGTTTTTTTGTTTTTTTTGCAAGCCGTCAATGTCGCTGTGAATATTCCCCACAATAACATTCAAGATTACCACCGCAACAGTACTGGTTTGTCCGCACTTCTAAAATCCTAATTTTACAACAACAGACTCAGTTTCGACGTGATAGCCAGAAACTTGAACGGGGAAAAGCTAGTATAAAAATAACTACGACCGGTTCACGGCCTCATTGTGATACCACAAACTAGTCGTCACTAGAAGTAGGCCTACTGTGAATGCGGAAAAAGGTAGCCTCAAATCTCTACGAACGCAAGATAGATAGAGAGAGAGAGAGAGAGAGAGAGAGAGAGAGAGAGAGAGAGAGAGAGAGAGAGAGAGAGAGAGAGAGAGAGAGAGAGAGAGAGAAGGACCAATAAACTAACAGCCAGTGTATTTGGAAACCCAACCAAATCTAGGACCTGACATCTTGGTGTTGATATATGGCGTTGGAGCCATTAAAAAAAAAGAATGAAAGGTAAACACAATAATATATTTTATATTACGCTAGTCAGTGATCCATTTTTCAAGAAGTCGGTGAGTCAATGTGTTGTAAACCACGTGATTAGTCCTTAAGAAATTAATTTAGTAGAAACTAAATATTATATTCAGTTATCATAGTCATGGATAAACTGTACATTAGGATAAACCACAGTGAGCTTCCTTTTCTCCCAGTTAAACAACTTAATTTAATGTGTAAGCATTAGACCTAGGTTGTACAATTTTATTTCTTAAGCAGTTAAACTAAACCAACAGTGATTTAGTAGTGATTAACTTAAGATTTAGGAAGCTAAGAATACTTAGTTCACTAAGAAGAAACTATTTTACATGTGCCAACACTGGTAAGAGAAATTAGTGTAATGTGTAACAGAAAGTACATGAGCACATGAGATGTAAATAGATTTCTATATGTATCATAATTGTGTGTGTTGGGTGAAAGAACCCATGTGGTGAGTCAAATGTATTTTCATTGTTGTTAAACATGTGGATTTATCATTTGTGAGGCACATAATAATGCCTAATTATCATCCATGCAAACATGAGTATGATGTCTGATGAATGATGGTGGAATGAGTGAAGTTCCATTATGATTTCAGTGGTGGTGAATATATGAGTTTATCATTTGTAAATCACATAAATATGCCACTTATCATACATGCAACTATAATTATAATTTCTGATGAATGACTGTGGATTGAGTGAGGTCCCATTATGAATTCATTGGGGTTGCATATATGAATTTATCATGTGTAAATCACATCAGGATGCCTAATTATCATACATGTCAATATGGTTATGATTTCTGATGAATGAACATTCTATGTAACTGGTGAAAGCATGCCTGTGGTGATTCATGTGTGATTTCATTATTGCTTTTACAGATGTGAATGTATCATTTGTGAACCACGTCAGTATGACTAATTATCATCTAGGAAAATATTATAATTTCTGATGAATGATGGTGGAATGATTGAGATTTCATTGTAATGTCATTGTTCTTGAATCTGTGAATTTATCCTTGTACAACATATAGATAATATATATATATATATATATTATATACTATATATATATATATTTTATATATATATATATATATATATATATATATATATTTTATATATATATTATATAATATATATATATATACTTAATGGTCATCCATACAGATATGATTGTGTCTGATGAATGATTGTGGAATGATTGAGATTTCATAGTGATTTCAATGGTGTTAAACATTTAAGGTTATCATTGGAAATCACACAAGTATAATTACTTATCTAACATGCAAGTATGAGAATGATTTCTGATGAATGAGCGTGAATGAGTGGAGAGAAGTGACATACTGAGGAGTATACGCTTCAATCAATCTCATGATAGAAGGCAACTTTGATGTGTAATGTTTTGTCTATCAGAAGAGAACATGTTCGGCATAACCCATACACTAATTAATAATTTAGTGCACTCCGACGCATGACACCACTTTGTATTATATATCACTCATATTACCATCATCTGGTTTTGTGTCTTAAGCATGACACCACTCTGAATTACATATCACTCATGTAACAATCATAGGGTTCTGTGTCCTAAATGACACCACTCTGTATTACATATAACTCAGGTTACAAACATATAGTTTGTGTGTCCTGAATGATGATGATTGTAATGATGATGATGATTGTAGTGAAGATGATGATTGTAATTATAAAGATGATGATGATAATGATATAATGATAATGATGAGAATGATGATGATGATTATAATAACCATGATGATGATGATGATCTTACATCCATGAGAAGAGGATGGAAGATAACTTCTACCTTGAAGCATTTAATTAAGAAGAATGCATCTGAATACTATACAAGAATTGATACCATGATGTACTTGTATTGTTTATAAGCAAATACTCATTGCATTGGGGAAGGATTTTAAACCCTTAATGTATGAGGCCTTTTTACTTTAATGGAAGAAGATGCAGAGAAAATAACTAGGTACAGAAGAGAATGGGGAATATGGTTGTCAAATACCAAATCAATCAAGGTACTACTCAACTTGGGAACCATGATAACAGGCATAGGTGAAGATGAAACAGCACATCTGCTAGTCTAAACCCATTCTGTTGGTGATAACTCATTGAGAACTCCAAGACCATCTTTCTCCTATGTTTATTTTTCTCTAGGAACGAGATTTTTTTTTTTTATTGATTTCGCTTGTTGTGTTCTTAGGAGTTTACAGCATTACATTTCTAATGTCATATTGAGGATGTGGTTAGTTGTGTATGTTGATTGCTGAAATTTCAGATAGTGGCTAGATACAGCTAGATCCAGACCTGACTTTGTGAATGTACCAGCTTGTCTGAATGTAGCAGGTTGACAGAGTGAGGCAGCTGATATAGTGAGGCCAAATACTACCTGCAAGAAGTTCAACTAAACAATTAGGACAGGTAACATAGAGAAATTAGTCTTGTGCCTGGTGGTGGAGAACCAAGAGCCACTATCCTATTAGTACCAGGAAAATCAACTCTTAAGAAAAGGGAGAGACATAATTTCAGGAATCTATTGACCACAGGGATTCAAGAACTCTGGAATATAGCACCCTGATTGCATACCCAGTTTTAGACTTAGTCCACCTCAAGGGAAGGTGGATAGTCACTAGCACTGAGGAACTGGACTATCATTGATGTTACTGAACTGAAAGGTCGAGGCATCAAGGTCATAGATAGTTATAATGATATGTGTATATGGCCGTTGTTGTGAATCGAGTTGATATGTTATGACATGTATGACAACTAGTGTCATTATTGTATAATAAATTATGAAAATAAGGATCATTTTCTCTTTTGAGAGTTTTCTTGTCGTATTACAATTGTTTTAATTAATAATCCAAGATTAATAATTATTTAGTTGAGTGCGGAGAAGCAAGGAACCACCAGAAGGATATTTTGGGTATTCAGAGAGCAACTTTTCAGTTATTTCCAAGGGGTATTCCTTGGTTCTCTGAAACTCTATTTATGGTCTCAAGATTGAGCCAGTAACAATTAAATTAATTATAACGGGCAAGATCACATTGGGAAAGGGGAACTTAGTATCTTTTATCTCGTTGGGGTTGACCCATCAACCAAACATCCGACAAAGAGGAATATTGAGAAAGGCATGGGCAGAGGAAGAAATCAAGCGAGTTAAAAGCAAGAGAATCGACTTCATTGCACCGGTTCTATCCCACAGAGCAGGAGCGCAGACGCCCTGAGGTCTCCGAAAATATTGCACTAGTGAACACTAGTGTGGGAGACAAATCTTGCCGATATGAGAGGTGAAGGCCTACATCAGATGTTCGTATGAGAATATGAGTCACATCCACTTGTTAGAGGACGGTACTCCACATGGCAAGGTATGGCTAGCCTGCCCTTAGGTACTAATCCTTTCACCTTTCACCCCACCCCGTCTCTCTCTCTCTCTCTCTCTCTCTCTCTCTCTCTCTCTCTCTCTCTCTCTCTCTCTCTCTCTCTCTCTCCTATTTCTGTAAGTATGGCTATATGTTTGGTACATGTTTCCAACAGGGATGGTGGTCATTTTTGGTTGAAATTGGGTTATAGTCAAGAATGCTGATTAATGTCATCGGTAGGGCCAAAGTCCTTAATGAAGGATGAGGAGATTGCGTTGCTACTGCTGGAAGAGCGAAACTCCATTAAACATCATTAACCCCTCCGATATCAGAAGCAACCCCAGCATGGTGGAAATCAGCTATAATATCGTATCTCAGAACATGGCCAACAAAAGTGTCCAAACCATAGACAGTTGATATTAGTTCCTATGATAAAACCATAGACAGATGATATTAGTTCCTGTGATGAAACCATGAACAGTGGATATTAGTTCCTGTGATGAAACTACAGACATTTGATATTAGTCCTGCTGTGCAGTCGTGGACAATTTATCTTAGATCGTGTGTGAACTAAAAGACAGCTTAACTTAGCACTTGAGGAGGAAACAGTGCCATTTTGATTACTTAAATTGTGATGACTAGTAGAGCTATAATGTTTCCTTTTTTAAGTGATTTTTGTGTTGTGTATATTTTTGATATGCCAGCTGAACACTCTCTCCCACCATGTTATCCCATTATAGTATTATAATTTATAGCCGGGAGATGGTTATTTTTTTCCTGTTCACTTGTGTCTTGTTTTTATGGCGTTACAAATAAGATTATTATAGATTAAAACATAACTCTGTGGAGCAAAATGAGGCAGGGAGACAACACGCGTCAGGTTATCCAGAGTGAGATTTCTCCTCCGCTGCATGCGGTAACTTCCCATTGCTCTCCTGGCCTCTGTTAGGAAACTTTACCTTTACGAGCCAGTCCTAGTTTCCTTATTATAATTGGCTACTAAGATTTTGGGCTTCTTCTCTCATTTCTATTTTAACATACCACTATGCCCAAATGCAAGATTAAAGTAAATGAAACCAATCTGTAACAAGTCAATGTATTTAAGTATATTGGTACTTTAATAACAGCTCTAATAGAGCTATGCTGGTGAGAAGGACAAGTCCCACAGGACTTCAAAGATTCAAGCATCATAACATTGTATAAGAACAAAGGGGATCGGAGTGCCTGTAACATTTATTGGGGTATCTCACTTCTGTGTATTGTTGGGAAAGTATTGCCAGAATTGTTCTGCACAGACTTCAAGTCCTAGGAGATCAAGTCTACCCCGAATCACAGTGTGGCTTTCGACGGAATGCGTCTGCCATTGATATGATATCCTCATTGCGACAAATGCAAGAACAATGCAGTGAACAGAATCAACCACTGTTTATTGCCTTTCATCGACCTCACAAAGGCATTTGATGTGGTCAGTCGTGAGAGTCTGTTCAAGGCACTAAAGAAGATTAGCTGCACACCATCTCTTCTGTCTATTGTGGAATCGTTCCACACAGGCATAAAGGGTATAATCAAGTTTGATGGTACAACTTCAGAAAAGTTTGAAATCAAGAGTGGAGTTAAGCAAGATTGTGTACTTGCTCCTACCCTCTTTGGAATATACTTTTCACTTCTACCTACTGAAATACACCTTTCGTCATCAGGATGGTGGTATATACATTCACTCACACTCAGATCGTGGCCTCTACAATGCTCAGAGATTGAAGGCCAAGACCAAAATTAGGAGGGTACTGATCAGAGAGTTGCTGTTTGCAGATGATGCTACAATTACGACCCACCCTGAGGAAGAATTACAACGTCTATTATGTGCATTCGCCAATGCTTATTCTGAATTTGGTTTAACAATTAGCAAAAAGAAGATACAGATTATGTCACAAGGTGCGCAGGTGGTACTATCAATCTTTATTGAAGACGCCGAAATAGAGATGTAGACCATTTTACATATTTAGGATCAGAGGTTCATAGCAAATTATCCTTAGATCAGAAATCAACATTATGATTGGTAAGGCAACAACAACAATGAATAGGTTAACAAAAAGAGTCTGGGAGAACAGGAAGCTTACTGCCAAAACAAAAATCCTTGTCTAACAGGCCTGTGTCTTTAGTACTCTTCTTTATGACAGTGAAAAGTTTAAACAGCCTTCATATGCGGTGTCTGCGAAGAATAATTGGTATTAAGTGGCAAGACAAAATCACAAATACTGAATTATTGGAAAGATCGGGTTGTGTGACGGTTTGTTCCATGCTCAGTCTTCTTAAACTTAGATGGATAGGACACGTTAGAAGGATGGATAATAGTAGAATACCAAAGGACATCTTGTTTTGTGAATTGCAGATGGATTTTTTCCCTGCATAGTGAACATATTTTCAGAAATATAGAAGATATGGAAGGAATCAACATTGGGGGGACGATACTTCGAACGAAAGAACAAACTTTATTTTCAAAGGGTTAAGAATTGGGCACGCAGGCCCGTCTAACATTCTGCCCTTCTATCACTCTCTTTCATACATTATTTCATTCACACATCATTCAAGGCTATCAGAGAACAGCAACAATATACAAGATATGTATTATAAAGGAATGGGCAAAATGCGAACATCAATACTATACTACTTAGTAATATTAGCTAATGGTGTGACACTTGTTATTAGCCATGTGGAATATACTGGCCTACCAAAATGGGACTGGCTGTTATACTAAGGTTTTGGTATTATTATTATTATTATGTGTATTATTAAGGGGGAAGGTAATCCGTACTGAGATAGTGTTCGAATAATTTGCGATTATATGTATAGGGATTGGTGTTGTCTTTGATTTCTAGTGGAAGATTGTTCCACAGCTGAGCTACAGAGTACGTTAAGCTTGTTTTGTATACGTCAATCCTAGGCCTTGGAATGTGTAATATATTTAATCGTTTAATTTTTGATTTTGGCGAGTTGGTAGACTTTTTTCGCGGTTTGTTTAGTGAGCGCTTTAACGTGGGAATTAAAGGTTAGGTTTCTATCAATGATTAGGCCTAATGTTTTGTGCTCAATTACACTTTCTACTGGCATGTTATCGATGTGAAGTTGAAGTGATGTGTGTGAGTTTAGAGTTTGAAGTAGTTGTCTGGTTGTTAATAACATTGATTTTGTTTTAGTGATGTTAATTTGCAAAGACGACTCCAGCAAAATACAGTTCTCAGCGTCTGCAAATAGATCGCAGGACGACGAAAGATGCACAGGTAGATCGTTAATATATATGGCAAATAATAGAGGGCCAAGAATAGAGCCTAGCGGTACTCCAATATTGAAGGTAATGGTTTGAGACAGAGACTTATTATGTGATACTACTTGCTTTCTGTTTGATAGAAAAGATGTTATTAGATTGACTACATAAGAGCCAATTTTCATAGTCTCAAGTTTTTTAATTAAAATAACATGGTCTATCATATCAAATGCTTTACTGAAATCAATAAACACAGTTCCATATAGATTGTTGTTGTTTACATTCTGGTGCCAATTTTCTATCATATTTGTTAGGGCCGTGTGGCAAGAATATTGTGGTCTAAATCCTGATTGACTGTCAACAATAAGCTTGTTGCGAACTAAATACTGTAATGTTACTTTATGGATGTGTTTTTCTAGTGGTTTAGATAGTGATGATAGTAAGGAAATGGGTCTGTAATTGTTCGGGAGACCATTGTCCAATGAACCACATTTAAGAAGAGGGTACACTTTAGCGATTTTGAGAGCTGATGGAAAGTGGCCTTTTGTGAGACACTGATTATATACATAGGTTAGTGATATACAGATAACTGGCGCAGCACAACGGAGAATCCGGTTGCTGATTCCATCTAACCCAGATGAGGTTGTGTGTTTTTTTTTGGTTACTGAGGTAAGTGAATACTTCAGTGATTGTCATTAGCGGTATGTCGGAAAGAATATCACGGGAGCATCTGCTCTCGCAAAACGATGTCAGTAAAGATAAGTTGCAAGGAGAATTAGGTATTGAAGCCTTTAACTTGTCTATGTCAGTTTGAAAAAAAAATTATTGAATTGGTCGCATGTAATATGATGTGATGGTAAAGAATTTCGGAAGTTATACTTGTTTGTCAAGGTGTTAATCGCCTTCCATATATCCTTACTATTTGTTTTTTCCATTACTAAGTTCTTAAAGTAATTTTTCTTTTCCCGTCGTATTGTATATTGAACCTTGTTTCTAAGAGTACGGTATGTCCTGAGATCCCGCTTTTTATGCGCTTTATCTCTGTCTCTCATTGTTTCAAGTATTTCCTGGGTGATCCAAGGTGGTTTTACGTCGTGTTTGAATCGAACTTCCTTGATTGGCACATGTCTGTCAAAGACATCAATAAAGGTATTCATCCAGAATTCCAGAGCATCATCCGGGTCAGGAAGCTGATAGACATTGTCTAGAGGTGAACTGAGCAAGTCCTGTAAAAATGCGTTTTTGTTGAAATTTTTGTAACTTCTATATTTTACACTTATGTGTTTATGTTTAGGAGTTTTAATTCCTTTTTTAGACCACGTGCAGCATATTGGGTAGTGATCGCTCATTGCACAATTGGTTACGGTGCATTCTATGATGTTGTCTGAGCAAGTTACGTAAATGTGATCAATGAGTGTTTAAGATGATTTTGTTACTCTAGTAGCTTGTTGTACTATTTGTTGGAAATTGTATGATGCAATTATATTTCCCCATATTATGTTGGATTAGTTGGTGTCAATGTTAAAGTCTCCGAGTAGTATAATTTCCTTTCCGGAAGCGAAAACCACATCCATCATGGTAGTGAAGTTTTCCTACCAGACGTGTCCAGCACTGGGATTTCGATAGAGGTAGCCAATTATCAGGGGTGTGCGGTTTTAAAGCTTTAGCTCTAACCATATACATTCTATTTCGCAAGTTTCAATACTATGGCTGTCTCTTGTTTCTTACAGGTATCCCTTCGAAAAACTTTGTACCCTTTAATAGAGATGTCCTCATCTGAAATTATTTTCATTTAGTCTACTCTCACTAAGGCCGAATAAATGAAAATTTTGATTAAGAATAGAAGATAACTCTGGTAGCTTGTAAATAAGTTGCAAATGTTTAAGTGTCCAAGGCGTATTCCGGACTTGTTGAGCCAGTGTTGTCACTTCACAGACATTTCACCCATGAAGTAAGTGTAAATTAGTCAAAGTTAAGGAAAAGTACAAGATCATAAAAAATCACAATTACATTAACTTACAAAATGTCAGTAATACAAATCGATATGTAAATGACAATATTATAAAGATATAACTAATTAGACCAACGAATATAATGCAAACACGGAACAAAACGAATTAAAGAACATACAACAATAACATTAGATATGCAGACGATAGATTCTTGATTGCAGACAATGAGCAAGACCTGCAAAATTTAGTAGATGCAGTTGTTGCACACAGTAAACAACTAGGGTTAGAATTGAATTGTAAGAAGACACAGATAATGGTCGTCACTAGGAAGGATGAAATGCCACAATGTATTGTACAAGTAAATGGGCATATTCTTAAACACGTGCATCGGTACAACTATCTCGGTACAGTCATAACATCTGATGGGAGATGCCTTGAAGAGATTAGAACAAGAATTGCCATGGCGAAGGTAGCCTTTTGCAAGATGAAAAACATACTGACCAATAAAAAGATATCAATTGAACCGAGAAAAAGAGTGTTGAAGTACTACATAGAACCTGTACTTTTATATGGATGTGAAGCGTGGACAATGAGCAGACAAGCTGAAAAACATCCGATGGCTGTGGAAATGTGGTTTCTGAGGAAAATGCAAAGAATACAGTGGACAGACAGAAAAACAAATAAACAAGTTCTTCAAGAAACAAATGCTGATCGTAAACTGATTAGAGACATTAGACGTAGACAGTCAAAACTTTTTGGGCATGTTATGAGAAGAAATGAATTGGAGAACTTGGTGACAACTGGCAAGATCGAAGGGAAGAGACCAAGGGGAAGACCAACAATTAAATACCTGGATGGCTTGGCCTTGTGGCATGGTCGAGACAGAAACACGGAGCTGATCCACGACTCTGGTAATCGAGTGAGATAGCAGAACATGATCGCCTACGCTTACCGGCATGGCAAAAAAAAAACCTCATCTCAGCACATGATGGATGGACAGATGTGTAAGAGATATCGGTGTCAGCCTTCACTACGATACAAAGATGTGTGTAATCGGGACATGATACAGGTATTGAAAATGCACATTGGGAGCAAGTCGCCGCTGAACATGTTGCATGGAGGGCAAATATCAGAATTGGAATAAAGAACAAGGAGAAAATTATTGCAAATAGGTCACACAGTGAACGCGTAAGACGTAAGATGGTGTGTGATGGTGAAAATGACCATGTGTTCACATGCATCCACTGTGGATAACATGTACAGCGCGAATTGGTCTGATCAGTCACATTCGCAGCCGCCATGGGTTGTAGTTATGCCTTTTTAAAGCACAATGTAACAAACTATCGTCTGTCAAGACGGAAAGGTGCCAATGTAACTTTAATAACAGCAGAAAAGTCAAATTCATTGATAGACAAACACTTATCATGTTCGTCACCTAATGAGAATGAACCCAAAGTCGCCATTGACAAGAGCATACAACATGAAAATGGAAACATCTAGAGGCAGAGGAAGACCATGAAAAAGATGGATCGACGGAGTCGTCAACACCTTAAAAACCCTCATCTCAGCATACCAAGCTACCGAGCGATCCCTAGTTCGTAAACCTGCGCCTGCGACGCTTAACGGCATAGAGCAGTGAAGGACAAAAGAACGTAAGAAGAAGAAACGTAACGGCAGGATTTCACAAGCTGAATAATATCATCTGCAATGTGTGTGTGTTTTAATAGACGTAAACAAAGAAACAGTTCTCAAGAGTTATATTGGGCCAATCTTGAAATACGAAAGCGAATCAGGGACAATTAGCAGACAAGTGAGGAATTTTGTGGAAACTGCGGAGATGTGGTTTTATAGAAGAACATAGTGAATGGATAGACAGATCAATGAAGATATCTTGAAAGAAGTTTACTCACAAAGAGAACTGATTACTCGCATCAGAATGAAACAATCCACATTCTTTGGGCATGAAAAGAAAAAAGGAAAGCTGGAGTATGTCGTCACAACAGGAAGGTTGGAGGGGAAGAGAGGCACGGGGAGACCAAGAGAGAATATGCTGGACAATATGAGATCATGACATGAAGGACCGTGGGTGCCAGAAATAATTAACAGCACAAAAGACAGAAGGCCGTGGGCAGACATGATCACCAAGGACACGCGTGGACTATTAAAAAAAAAATTGTTAACAAACATACTTCGAGTAAAAGACTACGCCTGGGCAATCTGCAAAACAAAATTGAAATCCTCAAGGCAATAGATACTGTCCATCAAGAAGTTCATGTTCACAACAGGTATTAAGATAAGCATTTAACAAAACGGGCAAATATGGGGAACAGTGTATAACCAGGACAAGAATGACACGATACTTTAAGGCTTATAGTGACCTCGGGTGATGTCCGCGTTTAATACCAGCTGTTGTAATTACAAGACCAGGATTTCTCAGATTACTTATTTACGCTGACAGACAGAATCAAAACATAATATAAAAGACCTCTCACTTAAATTGTTGTTTTGTATGTTGGGTAAAACAACAAGAACAACAAACAAACAAACAAACAAACAAACGATGATGCGGACTGTTTGTTTCCTAGTCTCTCTACTTCTAGCTGTGGTAGAATGCCAGGGTACGTTAAACAGTTTTATAGCTTGTCTCTCTGCTTTCTTGTTATTTAATATTATCTTCTCGCTTTCTGTAGAATGCCAGGGTACGTTAAACAGTTTATAGCTTGTCTTTCTGCTTTCTTGTTATTTAATATTATTTTCTCGCTTTCTGTAGAATGCCAGGGTACGTTAAAGAGTTTATAGCTTGTCTCTCTGCTTTCTTGTTATTTAATATTATCTTCTCGCTTTCTGTAGAATGCCAGGGTACGTTAAACAGTTTATAGCTTGTCTTTCTGCTTTCTTGTTATTTATTATTATCTTCTCGCTTTCTGTAGAATGCCAGGGTACGATAAAGAGTTTATAGCTTGTCTCTCTGCTTTCTTGTTATTTAATATTATTTTCTCGCTTTCTGTAGAATGCCAGGGTACGTTAAACAGTTTATAGCTTGTCTCTCTGCTTTCTTGTTATTTAATATTATCTTCTCGCTTTCTGTAGAATGCCAGGGTACGTTAAACAGTTTATAGCTTGTCTTTCTGCTTTCTTGTTATTTATTATTATCTTCTCGCTTTCTGACACCGATATTCTTCTATGCCATGATGTCAAACTGTCCAGCGCCCCTCCCACCCACCCTCGACCCCTCTCTCTCCCTCTCTCTCTCTCTCCCCCTCTCTCTCTCTCTCTCTCTCTCTCTCTCTCTCTCTCTCTCTCTCTCTCTCTCTCCCTCTGGCTTCTCGTGCCTATTCTCTCCCCCAGCATGTCCGTCGTCGCGACGTAGTCCACTTAGCTTTCACAAATTATACTGGGCTACTATATGGCCAGCAACTTTCCCAGCTCTGATACCTCTGTTATTTTTAGAATATTGTGTTCCTTCTCTTATTGGTATTATTATTATGTGTGTGTGTGTGCGCGTGCGTGCGTGCGTGCGCGCACGCGCGTATATATATATATATATATATATATATATATATATATATATATATATATATATATATATATATATATATATATATATATATCCATGACGATGTTCATTGCTGGCAATATTAATCCACTCCCCAGTATCTTGACATCAGGATGCAACCTACCCCGGGTGACACTTACTGCGGGTATCTTCAATGTGCAGCCAACAGTTCCCGGCCAGTTATCGCCATGACCATATATAACATCACAGAGAAAGACAACCCGGCGAAACTTGTCTCGATTTCGATTTTTGCCCCGGAAATTTCCGTAGAACAATCTCAAATCCATATCATCAATGCTTCAGGGACCATCTCAACGTACAAAGGGATCATGGGTATCAGTTTGGCGAAAGCTGCCAATTGCTTGTACGGATCTTTTCAATGTGAGCTTAACTTCGTTGATGCCAACGGTCTACCCGATGTTGTCAGAGCAAACTTGACCGGCGCAACTGAACAAAACGGTAATACATCTTATCTCATCCCATTTCATCTCATTTTCATCGTGTTCACCTTGTACCTTGCGGTGTTGCGGTGAAGCATAAACAGCGAGAGAGCACCTGTTTATGGGTTTCATATATCGTGATTGTCCAAGTTTGTCATTGGTACCATTGAGTTGGTAGGAAGATAATGCTGTTGAGTGTTTTTCTAGTATCTACTGCTACGTGTTTGTTCTTTAGTATTAGTGCAGTTTGTCCAATGAGTTGGCTTGCCTTATTGCATCTATTTTCGATCTCGTTGATTTGCCAATTGATGATATTATACTTCCTAATCAACGACGCTCAGAAAGCAATGGCAAACTACTGAGCGTAATCTTGCCAAGAAATCAACATACAGCTGAAAGATGCTGGTGTTGACAGCGATGTCCTGTAAAGGATATGCGAAAAAAAAGTACTTGAAGCTCTTTACCTGTTTGAGGGTAGGTTCTTATAGATGAATCTGTGTGTGTTTGTGTTTTTTTTTTCTTCTTCTTCTTTGGTTGTAGTCATTACCTCTGTTT
The DNA here is from genome assembly GCA_014155875.1 of Cepaea nemoralis. NCBI lineage: Eukaryota > Metazoa > Mollusca > Gastropoda > Stylommatophora > Helicidae > Cepaea > Cepaea nemoralis. The sequence continues at coordinate 57,104 of JACEFZ010027482.1, forward strand.
TACTGATCCTAATTTTCATGTTATGTTCCTCACACACTTCTTTTAAACTATTTATGTGGACTTGTAATTTTGTCTCTTATTTTGCTATGAGTGCTTATCATTAGCATACATATCTTCCTTGCCGAGCCATGGTGAGTCCCGAGCACGAGTGATTGTTATTCCTGTTCAACAGGGAGTCTCTGTGGCCAAGAGGTTACGTCACTTGCCTTTAAGGCAGTTGGCCAGCACGCCTGTCTGCCGGCTAGAGGCATGTGTTTAAATCCTCTTCTAGGCAGATTTTTTTTTTTACGTCGCCGGTATCGCGTTCCGAAGATTGTTGGTTCAAATCCGGGCTTCGTCGTTCAGTTCACGAATGTAATTTTCTCGAAGACTCCTGGTGGTCGCTGCTGGAGCTACGGAGTTCGTGCTTTGGGTGACGCTTTCGGGAGGTCGCTTTAAAGAAAGAGACCGAGTCATGTGGTATAAAACACGGTGCAATGAAGTTGATCCTTTTGCCTTTTAAACCTTATCTTTACATTCACTTGGGCTACCACTTGGTCCCAATAGATAATACTTGTACAAGCACGTGGGCTTCAACTTTGTACCAATAGAGAATACTTGTACAAACACGTGGGCTTCCACTTTGTACCAATACAGAACACTTGTACAAACACGCGAGCTTCCACTTTGTACCAATACAGAACACTTGTACAAACACGTAGGCTTCCACTTTGTACCAATACAGAACACTTGTACAAACACGTGGGCTTCCACTTTGTACCAATACAGAACACTTGTACATTCATTTGAGCTTCTAGTCTGTACCAATAGAGAACACTTGTACAAGCACGTGGGCTTCCACTTTGTACCAATAGAGAACACGTGTACAAACACATGGGCTTCCACTTTGTACCAATACAGAACACTTGTACAAACACGTGGGCTTCCACTTTGTACCAATAGATAACACTCGTACATTCACGTGGGCTTCCACTCTGTACCAATAGATAACACGCCTGTATGCATGTCGGACACATATTGTCATAAACCAATCGCCACTCGATTGATTTATTTGCGCAATAGCACACCGATCGATTTTACCTCCCAAGACATTTTCTGGTATTCATGTTAAGCTGGGTCGACATGGGAACTCTGGTCACATTTTAAAACACGCTTTGAATTGAATTCGAACATAACCACCGGCCAATCGACAAGGCTGCTAGTTACTGCGCCACCGGCGGACTAATATCCCTATGGGACAGGGGAATTTTCTTTTAATCTATAGGGATTTTTTTTTTATCTACAGGAGATTTTTTTAATCTATGGGAGATATTTTATTTATATGAGATTTTTTTATGAGAAGTTTTATCTGTAAGCGATTTATTTATCTATAAGATATTGTTTTGTTTAATCAGTAGGAGATATTTTATCTATAGTAGATACTTTTTTTTATCTGTAGGAGATCTTTTATCTATAAGAGATATTTTTATGTGTAGGATATATATATATATAGGAGAGTTTTTATCTATAGGAAAGTTTTCATTAATGAAGTCGATCCTCTTGACGGTTAAGACTTTAGACTCATCTGAAGGAGACTTCATCTATTGGAGATTTTTTTTTATCTATAGGAGATTGTTTGATCTATATAGGTAGAACTAACACCCTACTCTGTGTGTGTTCACTGCTGGGCAACTGTTTGGGGAAGCGGTCTTTTACTTCCCATTCGGAAAAAGACTGCGGGTAATCACCAAGAAATCAAATCTGATAATCATCATCTTGCACTTTTGCAGTCAAGCGTCTTGGGGAGGAATAATTAAAGCTCCAGCGCCCGATTGGTGGCACTGGATAGTGTCATTCAGTGTGATTGTACGAGGGGGCATTAAATGAAAATCTCATATGTTTTTTTTCCCTGGGGGTGGGCGGGGAGAGAGAGAGAGTTGAATATATTCTGAGAAAGTAAAGAACAAATGTATCATTTTTCGACGTAGTCACTACTACGTTCAATGCAAGTCTTCCAGTGCCGATAAAGTGTTTGGATTCCTGCAGAAAAAAACTTCTCTTGGTCGCGTGTGTAACCACTCATGCACCTCATGCTGTACCTCTGTCACAGAAGTCACGACATTTTGAAACTTACTACTCCACTCATTCACATGTTCTGTGTATATTGAAAAATCACAGGGAAATACAAGATAATTTTAACATAGAAGTAAAGAACAGATTTGATGTATTGACTAATCTAGAGATTTTATTTCAAGATGTGGATGATCAATGGGAAATGCTGAAGAATTTAATCAGTTTGGCTGCAGAAAAAAAAAACTATCCCAAAATTAAAGAAAGAAGATCTTAATAAATGGATGTCTGAAAAAATGTTAGATTAATAGAAACAAGAAAACACAACAGATAAAAAAACACATATGAAGAAATTCAAAGAAAGGTCAGAACATTATGTAAAGAGGCAAAAGAAGCATGGCTTGAGAAAGATTTCACATAAATTGAAAAACAACATGACAGTAAAAATACCAAATTAATGCACAAAGGAATTCAGGAGCTTTCTAATAAAAGAGCACCTACATCAACCGACTGACTAAAGAAAGAATATGGCCAACATTGATCTACATTGTATTAGTATAATGGCCACATCACAAAGATTTTGCTAAGAATCATCATGCACAGAGCTAGGAAGAAAATACAACCCGAAATAGGAGAATAAAAATGTGGGTAAGTAGACGATGAGAGTACAGTAAATATGTACATGCTGAGAACATTAATTGAACGTTCTATGTCCTACATCTTTGCTTTATTGACTACACAAAGGCTTTCGATAAGGTAAGACATGTTAACATTATGAAATCAAATCAAATCAAATCAAATCAACTTTATTTTAAAAGAGACACAAATTGGGCACGCAGGCCCGTCTTACATTCGGCCCTTCCAATCACTCATCTTTCGTTCATCAATGGTGCATTATACATTTACATAGGAAGAAAAAAAACATTTTCAAATGAATGTTGTAAACATTAACAATGCAAATTACCGGGTTATGAGGCACATCTCCCACCCCCCCCCCCCCCCCCACCCACACACATCACCCCCCCCCCCACACACACACACACACACACACACACCCACACACACACCCAGGGACACATAATACCCCACCAACCGACCCATCCCCCACTCACAATCCCCCACCCACACTCACTGCCCTCACCCGTTCCCCAACCCATACACACTCACCACCCACACAAACATCCCCCACCAACCCACACATCCCGCAACCACCCACATACACATCCTAACCCACACACCCATCCCCCACTCACACATCCTCTACCCATCCACCCACACCCCCAACCACCCATCCCCCAACCACACCTCCATCGACCACACATTCCCGACCCACACACACACATCCCCCACGAACCCACACATCACGCACCCACTCACATATCCCCAACCTATACACACACATCCCCACCAACAGACATCTCCCTACCCACAAACACACATCTCCCTACCCACCTATATATCCCCAATCCACTCACACACACACACACCCCACTACCCACACATACATTCACACCCACTCACGCATGCACTAACTCACATCCCCCACCACACACATATCCTCCACCCGTACCACACACATCGCCCACCCACCCATATTCCCCACCCATATTCCCCACCCACACACCACACACAGGTATCCCCCACCTACACACCACACACACATCCGTCACCCACATACCACACAATATCCCCACCCACACACCACACACATATCCCCCATCCACACCCACACATCCCCAATCCACACCCACACAGATAGCCTCACTCACCCACTACGCACATATCCCACACCACACAAATCCCCCACCAACGCACACATCCCCACCCACACACCACACACATATCCCCATCCAATACACCACACACATCTCCCCACCCATCCACCAACAGACACACACACTCACTCACCCATACATCCTCCACTACGCACACACATACCCCACAACCGCCCACCAACATAGCCCCACCCACACACAACCTCCACCCACTCACACATCCCGCTCTGACACACACAGTCCTCACCCATCTATACATTCTTCAGCCACTCACACACACCCACTCACACATCCCCCACCACCCATATATACTCTACACACCCACACATATCCCCCACCCATACACACATTCCCCCGCCCATCACAACATCCCAACACACACACACACACAATACACACTATCCCCCACCCACCCACCACACACCTACACCCACCCACACACCACACACACATCCCCTACCTTTACACCACCCACATATCCCCAACCGACACACCATACACTTCTCGCCACCCACCCTTACTTCCACAATCCACCCACACACATCTCCTACCTACACACATCCGCCACCCAAACATACTTCCCCCTAACCATCCACACATCCTCACCCAGTCACACATATCCCCCACCCATACACACATCTCCCGCAACCATCTCCCACCGATACACACATCCCCGCATCCCCTACTTACACCTCAACACATCCACCCCCACCCACCAACACCCACAAATCTCACTACCCACATACCCCAATCCATCCAAACACATACCCCCACCCACACATCCCCCACACACATCCCCACACTCACACACATCCCCCACACACACATTTACACATCCCCACATCTAGACACATACATAATGCCTCGCGTGATCATTGAAACTAATATGAACAAACTCCCACACTTTTCTCACACACATACACTGACGATTGTCGTCAGCAGTCTCACAAAAATGTAAAACATGGAGAAAAATGTGTACATATACAGTGTGTGGCTTAAAAAATAGTGATGCTCCCACACACAGAGATACACACAGAGACAGGCACACACGCGCGCGCGCGCGCACACACACACACACACACATAAACACACACACACACACATTGACTCTCACACTCACTCACTCTATTTTTCTTTGTAAATCTTTTATTTATTTTTATGAAATTCTTTCGAGATGTGTTTTATTTCTAGATCCTGTATTTCTTTGCATTTTTTCTGCAACCGCTCTTCTTTGGCAACTCTGCACACGTGACATATCTCTTTGTCTATTAATGTATATTCTGGAGTGTTCTTTGCTTTCTTTTCGTGAGGTTTCATCGGTTATCCACAATTGCTTGATATAAATTATACGTCAATCAATCATGTGCCGTGCCGGAAAGCGTGGGCGGTCATGGCTCGCCATTTCACTCGATCACCAGCGTCATGGATCAGCTCAGTGTTCCTGTCTCGTCCATGCCATGTGGCCAAGCCATCCAGGTATTTTCCTCTCGGTCTTCCTCGTGGTCTGTTCCCTTTGATCTTTCCAGTTGTCACTAAGTTCTCCAATCCATTTCTTCTCATAACATGTCCAAAAAATTTTGACTGTCTACGTTTAATTTCTCTAATAAATTTACGATTTTCATTTGTCTCCTGTAGTTGGTCATTGGTTTTTCTGTCTGAAATTATATGTGATCTAATATATATATATATATATATATATATATATATATATATATATATATATATATATATATATATATATATATATATATATATATATATAGATATATAGAGAGAGAGAGAGAGAGAGAGAGAGAGAGAGAGAGAGAGAGAGACACACACACACACACACACACACAGTCGAGTCCACTTAAGTCGAACTCGAATAACTAGAATCTCGCTTAAGTCGACGTTATTGGCTTGGTCCCGGCCATTATCCTTCTTTATCTTTGTATAACAATTCCTGATAAGTCGAATTCGGTTAACTCGAATTTTCGGATTAGTCGAACATAAAAATGAATTACCGACTATATAAATGTCCACGTTTAAGTCGAACTGTTAATTTCACCCCCCCCCCCCCCTCCCCAAAAAAAATTTGTTTCGCGAAAGAATGTGTATTTTTAGTCAGCGCGAAGAACAATCTCGCACATATGTTGCTACATGTCAACAATGGCTGCTAGTGGACGAAAGCTTAAAACTTTGACTTTGAAAAGGAAGATTGATCAGTTGGAAGAGGTTGAACATAGTGGGAAGAAGAGAGTGGATATAGCTAGAGAATTTGGTATTCCAACATCGACACTTTCCGGCATTTTAAAGCATAAAGACCGCTACAAACAATTGTTTTTCGAATGTCAAATCGACAGTGATAGGCATAGAACTAGAAGAACTGCTGCGTGCGATTTTGTTGATGCTGCCCTTTTAAAATGGTTCACTGTGATTAGATCTGCAAATGTACCAGTAAATGAGCCTTTACTTATTGCGAAAGCAGAAGAATTTGCACGTCTTGGAGATCAGACAGACTGGAATTGTAGTGCTGGTTGGTTGGATCGTTTCAAAGAACGACACTGCATCACTTACAAGAATGTGTGTGGAGATTCACGTCAGTCGACGAATTAACGACTCACTCATGGATAGAAGACATGCTCAGACCTGCTTTAGCTAAATATAATTTTGCGGATGTATTTAATGCCGTTGAAACTGGATTATTTTGGAGATTGCTACCTGATAAAACAGTTTCTTTCAAAAATGAAAAGTGTCATGGGGGGAAATATCAAAAGAAAGAATAACAGTGGTTGTGTGTTCCAATGGGGATGGTAGTGAAAAATGGCCTTTATTTATGATTGAAAAATTTAAAAATCCTCGATGTTTCAAAGGTCTGAAAACATTGTATGTGAATTACAGAGCCGATTTAAAGGCGTGGATGACATCAGAACTGTTCAATGAGTGGCTACAAAAATTTCATTATTCAATGGTGTGTAAACAAAGAAAGTTCTTTTAATTGTTGACAATTGTTCAGCTCACACAAAAATTAACAATCTGAATTCAACAGAGCTTTTGTTTCTGCCACCTAATGCCACATCAACACTTCAGCCTTGTGATCAAGGTATCATTCAAAATCTGAAAGTTCTTTATAGATCCGCAATGTTGTCAACACTTGTGGGTCATATGGATGCTGACCTCATTTGTGAGGATTTCAAGATAGCCCTTCTTGATGCTATTCTTATGATAAAATCTTCATGGTACAGAGTCTTGCCAGCAACTATTGCAAACTGCTTTAGGCAGGCTGCTTCTTACCTGCAGTAGATGTCTCTGTAAATGAGAATTCCACACAATCAGCGAGCAGTGAGAGCAATGTTACTGACATTTCAGTGGGGCCATTACTTGCTAGTTGTATAAAGAGCTGAAGATTGATCCAGAGGAGTTTGTGAACATTTACAATGATGTTTCTACTAGTACCACTCTTTCAAGCACTGATATTATAGGGCTATGTATACCAGTCATTCAACCAACAGACCCTTCCAGCCCTGACTCTGATGATGAGAATGACTGTGAGCTGCAAGCACAATCTGTATCGCAGTCAGATATTTTGGCATCAATTGACAAAATTTACATTTAAATGATGCAGAATGGATGTTCAGATGATGCAGTCTCACCATTTTGTGCCTTTAAACAGGCAATGGGAAGACATTTTTCACAAGTCAAGATGCAAAATATCTTGGAAATTGTCAAAACTGAACATTTCATCATTTCTGATATTGTATTGCTATTTATTTGTTCACTACCTCTATTAGTGTAAATATGTGTGCAGTCTGGATAAGTAGAATTTCTGATAAGTAGAATAAATTCCTTCGGCCCCTGCGACTTCTTCTTATCCAGACACCACTGTATTTATTTATTTATTTATTTATTTATTTATTTATATGTGTGTATGCGTGGGTGGGTCGGTGTGTGTGTATGCGTGGGTGGGTCGATGTGTGTGTGTGTGTGTGTCTGTGTGTCTGTGTGTCTGTGTGTGTCTGTGTGTGTGTGTGTGCGTGCGTGCGTGCGTGCGTGCGTGTGTCTGTGTGCGTGCGTGCGTGCGTGTGTGTGTGTGAGATCTTACATAAATATGAAGGACCTATCATATCACGGAGCGACGGCAGGACAATGATTATAAACTCTTTGTTTGTGCAGATGTGTTGAACATGCTGGTCGAGATTACGTCACGATTGAAGGAGCATTCGGAAGAGACGGACAAAGAGCTCAAGGCCTTGCAACAGGACAATGAGGTTCTCAAGACGATGTTGGGCAGCGTGATAGCGGAACTGTCAAAGGTAGAAGAGTTGCTGAACTCAACACACAGCGTAGACCAGGTACACTAAATGTGTGTGTGTGTGTGTGTCTGTCTGTCTGTCGGTCAATCGGTCTGTCGGTTTGTCTTTCGGTCGGTCGGTCGATCTGTATGTCTGCCTGCCTGCCTGTCGGTCTGTCTGTGTGTCTGCCTAGCTGCCTGTATGTCGATCAGTCTTTTTGTCTACCTGTCTGTCGGTCGGTCTGTGTGTCTGTCTGTATGTCTGTCTGTCTGTCTGTCAAGGTCACGTGTAATTAGACACATATGGGAAGTTTCTATGGCCAAGTGGTTACGCCGCCGGTCTCGCGCCCCGAAGGTTGTGGGTTTGATCCCGTGCTATGTCGTTCGGTTCACGGATTCAGTGTTCTCCAAGACTCCTGGGAGTCGTCGCTGGAGCTATGGAATTCTAGTTTTGTGCGACGATTTCGGCAGGCCACCCTGCGGAAAGAGATCGATCCATATGTGATAAAACCAGTTCGTTGAGGTTGATCCTTTTGTCTTTTAAACCCTTCCTTTTAGACATACAATTGGGAAGATAACACCAAATGATGGACGAACAGCAGTCTGACTGAATGTACAATCATGGCGAGAGACAGACAGTGTTGGAGATCCATTGCAGACAATCTTCATTGTGGAGACGGCACCTGATTGACTGATTGATCAATTGACTGATTGATTTTAGAATACAAACTGAGTGATTTATTAAATGTATGAGGTGTCCTGCAACAGCAACATAGAACATGCACTTTTGTAAGTATATGGAGCGTGGACAACGAGTAGACAAGCTGGGAAGAAAAAAAAACATCTAAATAGTGGAAATTTAGTTTTTGATGAAAATGCAAAGAATACCATGGACAGACAGACAAACTAATGAGCATGTCTTACAAGAAAAACATGAATACCGTAAACTGATTAGAGAAATTTGACGTAGACAGTCAAAATGTTTTGGCCACGTTATGAGACGAAATACATTGGGGAACTTAGTGACAACTGGCAAGACTGAGGGGAAAAGAACATGGCACATGATGATGATGATGATGATGATGATGATGATGATGATGATGATGATGATGATGATGATGATGATGATGATGATGATGACGACGATGACGACGATGATGATGATGATGATGATGATGATGATGATGATGATGATGATGATGATGATGATGATGATGATGATGATGATGATGATGATGATGATGATGATGATGATGATGACGATGATGATGATGATGGGCAAGAGCCAGAAGCAATCGAAGAAACAGCAACTTTCCCCACTGAGACAATGTTGTGAAAGAGCCAGAAGAAGTCGAGGAATCAGCAACTTTACCCGCTGAGACAATGTTGTCAAGGATTAATGATCATTGAAATGTACACATTTTCATCAACAAATATGTTCGCACGAAAGCAGTTAAGAGTGTTCTATACTCATAGATAGACATAAATAGGTTAATACAGTTCATGAGTATCGCCCTCTTTTAGCTGGAGAGAAATGGCTTTTGTGTTGCCCACCTGAAGAGATCTAATGACACGTTCTGGACATTTCCTCAACAACACAAGTCACTCACAATAAACAAGAGTAAAGAGTGGCCAGCGTTAACGTATTTCCAGGGATTGTATGTTATTCTTATTTTCACCATCTCTTGTCATTTCAGCCATTGGGGAGTTCATGTTATCGGGGAATGCCACACAAAAACGCCAGGGAGAAGTTTCTTCTGTCTGGCAAAATTCTGGCCCTATGTGATACCGAGACTGATGGTGGCGGTTGGGTAATCATTCAGGTGATTTATCTACGATTTCATTTTCAAACTAGCACAGATTAGTAGGTTAGGGTGTCGCAATAGTGCAGTGGCTAGTATGAGGGTCTTGTGGGCAGGCGCATGTAGCGGCGTATTTGTGGGATAATGCAACAAACGTTAAACACGTCTCGAAACTGGTAATCAGAGTACGAACGCACAACTGGAGAAACACACCTGAGAGATATGCCCTGGGTATCTCTGCCTCCAGATAGCACCGTGTGCCCAATACGGCTCAAAACGTGCAGGATCCTTTACTTTGTACTTTATATAGAGACGCCTATAATACTGGCAAGGATAGTGCTGTACATTGTAGAGACTTAGTAGTGTAGTCATTGCTGTTGCTGTTCTCTTTCTTAATGTTGTTATTTTTTTTTAAATCGTTATTATCGTGGTTGTTATTTGGTTATTAGGTTGGTGGTAGCAGTGGTTTTGTTGGTAGTAGTAGTTGTAGTAGTGGTGTTGGTAATTGTAGTATTAGTATGCATAGAAGCGATAGTGGTAGTTGTGATCACACTTTGAACAGTCTGTCTTGTAAGCTCTCTATATTTTATTGCATTGCGTTTTTTTCCATACAATCTTATGAGTGCTAGTAGTTCACAAATCATTACAAACTGCTGAACGAAAACTTGCCCAGGGATCACAAACAGCAAGCAAACCACAATGCTGGAGTAGACTGCTACAAACTGTAAAGGATGTGCATATACATATAAATATACATATGTGCATATACTATGTCAGTTACATTTTGTTTTGGTAAATGCTTGTGTCTATATCTTTATTTTATTGTCTGGGTGCTTTATTTTGATTCTGTTTTTAGAGGCGTGTGCGGGGAGATGTAGACTTCTACAGAGGCTGGGACGATTACAAGAAAGGGTTTGGAACCCCAGACACCGACTTATGGATTGGAAATGACATTATTCACAATCTCACGTCACAGGTAGTTTGAACTTTATAGCGTTTTGTTTTCTTTGTCGTTGCAATTTTGTTTGTCATTGATAGGTGTGTGATTGACCTCATGACTATTGATCTAATCATCATCATGTGCCATGACGATAAGCGTGTGCGGTCATGTTTCGGCATCTCATACGATCATCAGAGTCGTGGATAAACTCAGTGTTCTTGTCTCGAGCATGTCACTTGGCCAAGCCATCCAGATATTTACTTCACTGCCTTCCCCTTGTTCTTGTCCCCTCAATCTTGCCAGTTACCACCAAGTTCTCTAGTTTATTTCTTCTCATTACGTGTCCAAACAATTTTCACCTATTTTCGATCACATGTTGGATTCAATATACTCTGTGGTATTTTCAGGGTTACAGCGAACTCCGGATTGACTTTGTCTACAACGGAACTAACTATTTCGCTCAATACACGAACTTCAGTGTGGCCGACGAGTCATTCTAATTACCGCATTAACCATTAGTGGATATTCTGGAAATGTTACGACAGCATGGAGTATCATAATGGCAGCAGTTTCAGCACTCCTGACAGGGACAATGACCTCACGGTCGGCAGCTGCTCCGTGTATTGTCATGGATCTTGGTGGTACAATGACTGTTACAATGCCAATTTGAACGGAGCCTGGGCAAAAACAGACGACACAGGTGTTGCTTGGTTTGTTTTCCCAAATTACAAACAGAGGCCGCTGACTTTTACAGAGATGAAGATAAGACAGTCAGAGAACGCCATATCGTAATTTGGCTGTGTGTAGTTAGATCGACCTAAAGACTGTAGTTTAGAGTATTTTAGATTAAAACGGTAATAACTTGTTCAAACTATTGAGTTACATTTTTGATGTATAGTGTCAATTATTATTTCAGGTAATTAACTTTTTATTAGTCTGTTCATAATTATTTAACAATTTTGAATTTAATGTGAATCTTTTCATCATCTTCAGTTTATTTTTTCTTCAATTTTATATTGTGTAGATTAAATATTTAAATTTTACATTTTACGCTGTCGAAGGTAAAATATTTCACTAACTGTAATTATTTGTATTTTACTTTGTAGTTCTCTATATAACGGCCGTTGAAAGTAGATCTTTTCATTAACTTTAAATTATTTGTATTTTGCTTTAAGTTTGTATTTCTCTATATAAGGGTGTGTGTCCTACACTGTAAACAAATATCGCTACATTAATAAAAGTTGAATTACACAAAGGTTATGTGTGGGATGTACTTTTGCAAGACGTTAATGTTGGACATTGGAAATGGTAATGTTGTACATTGGGTATATTAATGACATTGGGTATATTAATATTGGACATTAAGTATATTAGTCTTGGACATTGGATATATTAATTTTGAACATTGTGAATATTAATGTTGGTCATTGGATATATATAAATACTGGACTTTGGGTACTTTCTTGAAGGCATTATCCAAATCATTATAAAATTCATCGATGCTGTCATCGCCACTGTCTGTTGTTGGTGCATAAACTTTTATGATGTTGATTTCAAAAGGTCTTCCACTCAACTTCATTATATTATTCCGTCTGACACAGTTCATTATCCTTTGATCGATTTTGATCACTCCATATGAATGCTATTAGGGTATTCCTTTCTCAAAGAAGCCTTCCTGAAATGCTTCCAACAGTGGCAGAAATGCCTGGAAAAGTGTGACCTTCACAGTTAGAGTACTTTGAATAGGATTAGGGTTTCAGACCTCCAGTTCTGTAATTGCATTTATCCCCGCCAAAGGTCTCTTACTTGTTGAAGAGACATCGTATTGCTCGAGGCTACATTCTCTATAGACGTAATCATCGGGCCGAACCTGCTGTTGTAATGTTCAGCGTTGTCTCCCATATATTCCAGGCCACTGTATAATGTTGTAATGTTCAGCGTTGACCACCACATATTTCAAGCCACTGTATAATGTTGTAATGTTCAGCGTTGACCCCCACATATTCCAGGCCACTGTATAATGTTGTAATGTTCAGCGTTGTCCCCCACATATTCCAGGCCATTGTATAATGTTGTAATGTTCAGCCTTACTTCCCCCCCCCCCCCACATATTCCAGGTCACTGTATAATGTTGTAATATTCTGCCTTACTTCCCCCCCCCCCCCAATATATTCCAGGCCACTGTATAATGTTGTAATATTCAGCCTTATTCCCCCCACCCCCACATATTCCAGGTCACTGTATACTGTTGTAATGTTCAGCGTTGTCTCCCACATAGTCCAGGCCACTGTATAATGTTGTAATGTTCAGCCTCCCCCCCCCCCCCCCCCACATATTCCATGCCACTGTATAATGTTGTAATGTTCAGCATTGGTCCCCCACATATTCCAGGCCACTGCATAATGTTGTAATGTTCAGCATTGCCCCCCCCCCCCCCACATATTCCATCCACTGTATAATGTTGTAATGTTAAGCGTTGTCCCCCATATATTCCATGCCACTGTATAATGTTGTAATGATCAGCGCTGTCCCACACATATTCCAGGCCACTGTATAATGTTGTAATGTTCAGCGTTGTCCCCCACATATTCCAGGCCACTGTATAATGTTGTAATGTTCAGCGTTGTCCCCCGCATATTCAATGCCACTGTATAATGTTGTAATGTTCAGCGCTGTCCCGCATATATTCCAGGCCACTGTATAATGTTGTAATGTTCAGCGTTGTCCCCCACATATTCCAGGCCACTGTATAATGTTGTAATGTTCAGCGTTGTCCCCCGCATATTCCATGCCACTGTATAATGTTGTAATGTTCAGCTTTGACCCCATATATTCCAGGCCACTGTATAATCTTGTAATGTTCAGCGTTGCTCCCCCAATATTCCATGCCACTGTATAATGTTGTAATGTTCAGCGTTGTTCCCCCACATATTCCAGGCCACTGTATAATGAGGTAGAGGTTGCCAGTTCTCTTAATCGCCGCCTTACCTTCCCAGAAAGATCATGGCGTATTCATTATACAACGCTGGATCAACAAGTGCATCCCTGGCACTCATAGAGGTCACTATTATACAACGCTGGACCAACTAGTGCATCACTGGCACTCATATAGTCAACTGAAAAAATAATCGGGCATTCACTACACTCGCACAGAGCAGGAACTCTGTAGCGCCAATCCCGACCCTCAGAGATCTTAGAAAATATTGCATTCCTGAAAATATCCTGTATCTGTGTTTGTTTTTCCAATGGTCGAGTTTCCTCGTCATAGTTTGTGTTTTTATTCCGACTTCAGTAATCGCACGGCATTAGCCAGCCCACCTATTTTCGATCACATGTTGGAATCAATATGCTCTGTCGTATTTTCAGGGTTACAGCGAACTCCGGATTGACTTTGGCTACAATGGAACTAACTATCTCGCTCATTACACGAACTTTGGTGTGGCCGACGAGTCTTCAAATTACCGCATAACCATTGGTGGATTTTCTGGAAATGTTCACGACAGCATGGCGAATCACAATGGCGACAAATTTAGCACTTCTGACAGGGACAATGACCTTTGGGGCGGCAGCTGCTCCGTGGAGTATCACGGATCTTGGTGGTACAATGGTTGTTACAATGCCAATTTGAACGGGGCCTGGGCAAAAACAGACAAAACGGGTATTACTTGGAATTTTAGCGCAACTGACTTCCGGAGGCCGCTGACTTTTACAGAGATGAAGATCAGATAGTTAGAGAACGCCATATCGTAACTTGGCTGTGTATAGTTATATCGACAAGAGGCTCTGTAGTTTGCAGTATTTTAGTATAGGGTGTATTTTTAATGACTGCGTAGTGTTTAAAAATATTTTTCTATTACGTTGCATGTACTTTACAGAGGGTGAATGCAAAACTTGGACGGGCAATATTTTCAAACACTGCACAGTCATTCTAAATACGCGATATATAAATTTAATTTATAATTAAATGGCAATAAATAACCTGTTCAACCTGTTGAGTTACATTTGGAATGTATAGTATCGATTATTATTTCAGGTAATGGACGGTGTATTAGTTTGTTCATAATTATTGAACTATTCTGATTTTCATGTTAAGCTTTTCCGTTTTCTTAAGTTGTATTTTCACCTCTGCTCTACATTGTGTAGATTAAATATATTTTCCTTTTTTGCGCTGTTGAAGGTAGAACTTTTCACTAACTTTAAATTATTTGTATTTTACTTTAAGTTTGTATTTCTCTAAACACGGATATTTGTCCTACACTGTAAACAAATATCGCCACATTAATAAAAGTCTAACTACACAAAGGTGTTGTGTGTGTGTGTGTGTGTGTGTGTGTGTGTGCGTGTGTGCGTGCGTACGTGCGTGCGTGCGTGTGTGTGTGTGTGTGTGTGTGTGTGTGTGTACTTCTGCATGGATGTTAATGTTGGACACATGGGTATGTTAATGTTGGACATTGGCTATGTTAATATTGAACATTGGGTACGTTAATGTTGGACATTAGGTGTGTTAATGTTGAACATCAGGGTATGTTAATATTGGACACTGGGTAATAAAACATTGAAGAATCTGGTAGAGAAATATTGATGCTTTAGTTTAGAAGAGGAGTGTTGATAATGGCATGGGCAGAGAAAGAAATCAAGCCAGTTAAGAAAGCAAAAGAATCGACTTCATTGCCCCGGGATCTATCCCACACGGCACGGTCTTCTTTCTGGAACGATCCCGCAATCTGATATATGTCATCATCTGCAAACGATGTGACATGAAATACATTGGTCAAATTGGCAGACGCCTTGCTGACCGTTTTAGAGAACACTTCAGAGACATTATTCAGGGCGCTGACAAACCTGTCCCCTACCATGTTAATTCCTCCAACCATAATGGAGTCGATGATGTATGTGTCAATGCATTGAAACCTTGCTTCTCCAACAGCTCCATTAGGCTCAAAATTGAATGCCAATTAATCAACTCTCTGGGATGCGTCCATCCAGCAGGTAGTAGTACTGTTGTGGATGCCACTGTATAACTGTGCCATCTTCCCCAACTGTTTACACTGTCTATTACTATGCTGTCCCCCCCCCCCTCCCACCATATATTCATACCTAACTGTCTCCACACCCCTATATTTTCATATCAGACTGTTCGCATATTTTTGGCGACCAAAATCCTATCTGGCAACCTACTATACTTAAACTCTGCAGCCAAAGAGTGCTTTCGCAACTGGCAAAGTCGGCCTTTTCTGCTCCCGCATGAGAACCAAGTAGTTGTGCTTTTTGTTTTGTGTATTTCGTTGTTTTATCTATCTGTATTGTCCTGTCCTTGACAAAGATTCTGAGAATCGAAACCTATGTGTCGTATTGTAAGCTTTTGTGTGTATTTTATTTTATTATTCATTTGATATATTTATTGATTGCTTCTGATTTTGGATTTTCACCTGTATTCCGGTATACGATGGATCTCCTTGTAAGGTATGTGCAACGTGTTTGTGTTTAGTACGTTTCTTCTCGCAGGAGCTAAATATACCTATTTGTTTCCAATTCATATTGTTATATCCTGCTGCAGCCGCTGCTTTTTTTTTTTCTTATTCCGTATCTTTCTGGAAAGAGGCCTGACAATAGCGTCGCACAGAGCAGGAACTCTATAGTGCCATTGCCGACACTCTGAGGTCTGAGAAAACATTGCACTGTGAACAGATCGTGTATCTCTGTGTATGTTTCCAATAGTCGAGTTTCCTCTCATATTTTGTGTTTTTATTCGGACTGCAGCAGTCGCTCGTCAGTAGCTAACCCACCTATTTTCGACAACATTCTGAATTCAATATGCACTGTGATATTTTCAGGGTTACAACGAACTACGGATTGACATTGTCTACAACGGAACTAACCATTTCGCTAAATACACGAGCTTCAATGTGGCCGATGAGTTATCTAATTACCGCATTACCATTAGTGGCTATTCTGGAAATGTTTACGACAGCATGGAGTATCATAATGGCAGCAGTTTCAGCACTCCTGACAGGGACAATGATCTTTCGAGCCTCAGCTGTTCCGTGCACTGTCACGGATCTTGGTGGTACAATGGCTGTTACAATGCCAATTTAAACGGAGCCTGGGCAACACCAGACGACACGGGTACTGCTTGGTTTGTTAGTTCAAATTACAAACAGAGGCCGCTGACTTTTACAGAGATGAAGATCAGATATCTAGAGAAAGCCATATCGTAACATGCCTGTGTAGTTTAATTCCACCATATACTGTAGTTTGCAGTATTTTAGTTAATAAAGGTAATTGCCTGTTCAACCTGTTGAGTTACATTTGGGATGTATAGTGTCGATTATTATTTCTGGTAATGAACCTTTCATTAGTTTATTCATAATTATTGAACAATTCTGATTTTCATGTGAATCTTTTTATTTTTTTCTTAGTTTATTATTTTTTTCTATATTGTGTGTATCAAATATTTTTGCAATGTAAGCTGTTAAAGGTACATCTTTTCATTACATGTACATTATGTGCATTTTACTTTAAGTTTGTAGTTATTTAAATAAGGACTGGTCAAGATTTTCATTAACTTTAAATTATTTGTATGTTAATTTAAGTTTGCAGTTATCTATATAAGGGTGTTTGTGCAATCGCCGAATTGATAAATGTTTAATTACACAAAGTTTGGATGTGGTATGTACTTCTGCATGGATGTTAATGTTGGACATTTGGGTATTTTAATGTAGGACATTGGGTATATTAATGTTTGACATTGGATGTGTTAATGTTGGATATTGGGTGTATTAATGTTGGATATTGTTTGTGTTAATGTTGGATATTGGATATCATAATGTTGGGCATTGGGTATATTAAAGTTGGACATTGGGTATATTGCCGGTCTCTGTGGCGATGACGTTGCGTGTCGCGCTGGTTTTAACGTGCTGGTATGGAAGCCTGTCATTCAGAAATCAATGGCAAACTACTGAACGTAAAAACTTGCCAAGACATCAACAACGGCAGTAAAATGCTGGTGTTTACTGCAGCGTCCAGTGAAGGATATGCAATTTTAATTGGGTGGACAGTGGGTATATTAATCTTGGACATTGGGTGTGTTAATGTTGGATATTGGGTATATTATGTTGGGCATTGGGTATGTTAATGTTGGACATTGGGTATGTTAATGTTGTATATTGGGTATATTAATGTTGGGCATTGGGTATGTTAATGTTTGATGTTGGGTATGTTAATGTTGGGCATTGTTTATGTTAATGCTGGACACTGAGTGTGTTAATGTTGGATATTGGGTGTATTAATGTTGGATATTGGATGTGGTAATGTTGGACACTGGATAATAAAACAGTGAAGAACCTGGGAGTATTGATGCTTTTGTTTAGAAGAGGAATGTTGAGAATGTCATGTTCAGAAGAAGAAATCAAGCCAGTTAAAAGCAAGAGGATCGACTTCATTGCACCAGGTTATATCCCACATGGCTCGGTTTTCTTTCTGGAAAGAGGCATGCCAAAAGTGTCGCACAGAGCAGAAACTCTGTAAATCCAGCGCCGACGCTCTTAGGTCTCCGAGAACATTGTTTGTACTCGTGAACAGATCCTGTATCTCTGTGTATATTTCCAATCATTGAGTTTCCTCGTCTTAGTTTGTGTTTTTATTCGGACTCCAGTATCGCTCGGCATTAGCCAACCCAACTATTTTCTATAACATACTGGATTCAATACACACTGTGATATTTTCAGGATTACAACAAACTCCGGAGTGACGTTGCCTACAATAGAACTTTATATTTCGTTCAATACGCGAACTTCAGTGTGGCAGTGGAATCATCTCTATAATGCATCACCTTTGTCGTAAGATGCGGGGTGGGTTCCCCATATCTCGTGTGTGTGTACGTGAGCGTGCGTGCGTGCGTGTGTGTGTGTGTGTGTGTGTGTGTGCGTGCGTGCGTGCGTGTGTTAGTGCGTGTGTTAGTGCGTGTGTGTGTGTGCGTGCGTGTGTGTGTGTGTGTGTTCTTTGATAAACTTTCGTTCTTCTGATTCCCTTCTAGATATTTCTGCCGCCCACTATAAAACCTGAGACAGTTGAGAACACATTAAAGTAACTAATGATCATAGCCACGAAACTTTACACGTCATATTATTTTAAGAACCAGAAAGAAGATGTATTCGAGACCTTGTCCTAGGGAAGAAAAAGAAAACACCTGAACAGAAAACAACAGATGTGGTCGAAGAGTTCGGTTGGAAATTTTCATCGTCAGGACGTCTTCGTGTGGTTTATGACAAGTCCGTGCCAGTCCATGTGATGATATGTATGTGCTTTGTATCCCCTGGCTGTTGTGGCAGTTCTCCAGAAAGCTCCAGTCTGGAGAGTGGGTGGCTACTCTCTCTGGTCAGGCCGGGTTTGGAAGTCACTGTCGTAGTGGCATCTTCCTCTGTATAGACATCTTGGTATAACATTTAATCCTAGATCTGTTCAAACTTCTGGTTGACTTTGGAATTCATTTGATTCGTCTGGTCACCATTTAGGCATAAACCGGGGGATTCTGGAACAAACATAATACAGGTGTACCCATCCACTCAAAAAACATTCCCAATTTATGTCACAGGACCCAGTCTATCACCACCTCGGGGGTCTTTCGGCTCTGTAAGAGCTAGCCAACATTTTAGCTCTGTCCAACTGGACATTTTCAATCTGAGACTGGACAGAAGGGTTTGAATAGGGTCAGCGCCTTTATTCCATCCCTCTTGGGTTTTGTTACAGTCTATATGTTGAGAAGTGTTCTGGACAAAAGGCAGGGCCCAATGCTCTCGTGTACAGTCCCCATATGAGTGAGGTATGTTTCAGACAACCTCGATTAACCACCATTTCTGGCTCACACAATTGCTAACGTTATTCACAAAATTCTTGTTTCTTAATGGCTTCCCCCTGTACATACAGAGAGGGACCTAGAGATATCGAAGGACAGGCAGACAGTGATAGAAATAAAAGATGCAGAGGAGGATAGAAGAAAGAAACATAAAAATCACATAAATATGAATTACATTACCGAGAGTATAACCATTTAATCAAATAGTTGGTTATTTCCCTTACACTAAACATAATTTTTATTGGAGTTGTATACCCTTGTTTGTTGACATGTGCCTATTAATATGGACTACTGTTTGAATAGACCAGCGACTTCATGTATTACCATTTGTATGTTGACAAGTAACATACATGAAAGAACATGAAAGAGCATGAAAGAACAAGAAGGCAAAAAAGATAAACGCTGAATAGATTGGCAACATGGCAATATCGTGACAAGAACACAGACTTTATCCAAGTCAATGGTGATCGAGACAGATGACCAACAACGGCCGTCTATTATGTGGACATGGAATAATGATATTGTCACCTCTCATGCAGATCGTAAGAGGCGACTAAGGGTGGTTGGCCAGAGGTTTGCTATGTCATCCTGAAGAAATCTTTAGCGTCAGGGTCGAACAACTCATGAAGAAGTCTGTAATGAGGTTGACGTTTGTAGGTTGAGGGGTTGTGTCCCATTGGGAGACGAGAGGTTAAAGATCAATCAATCAATCAGGTGCCGTCTCCGCAATGAAGGTTAGCTGCAATGGATCTCCACCATTGTCTGTCTCTCGCCTTGGCTGTACATTCTGTCAGACCGATGTTCATCAATTTCTTGATGTCATCTTCCCACTTGTATCGTTGTCTACCTCTTGCTCGCTTACCCTCAACCCTGTCCTCCAGTATGGTGTTTATAAAAGTGTTATGTCTTTTAAGGTGGCCGAAATATTTCACTTGCTTCTTTTTTATTTCTTTCATCAACTCTCTTTCCCTTCCGCTTGTTTTTTTTTTTTTTTTTCTAGAACCTCTGTATTTGATTGTTTCTGTTTCCATGAAATACGACATATTGTTCTGTATATCAACATCTCCAGGGCATCTATTCGACTTTCTACCTGCTTGTTCAATGTCCAGGCTTCCGCGCCATACAGTAGTGTTGAATAGAGGTTAAAGGAGAAAAAGGTGAAAAATGTGCAGAGGTATGTCAAAGAGTAAGCACAGACAAGTCACTGAAATTGTTTTGGCGACCACATAAAAGCATGAGTGTGGTAGTCAAGAATAGGAGAATGTCTGACTTCCAAGGCGCAGACCTCATTTGGCAGAGGACTGACGAAGCAAAGCCCTCTTCGAACGCAGTCTAGAGCAGAGCAACCAGACAGACACGAGAGGCCAAAATCTTGCCAAGGAGGTCACATCAGACAGGTGCAATGCCCAGAACATTTCGGATGAACACACAGTGACAGTGAAATAAATCAAGGCTGTGCTTCAACGATCAAAAAACAGCGCTCGAGGGCCAGATGGCATAAGATATGACGACATCAATAGGTGTACCGACAACGAGCTAGAGAAACTAGCAGGCATGTACAACAACAGTATAGGGAGTGCTAGCATCAAGGAGGAGTGGTTACACAATTATCTGATTCCCTTGACGAAGCCTGGCAAAAACCACACAAAAATTCAGGGATATCGAGTAATCACCATGCAGAATACAATAGGCAAGCTGCTGGAGAAGTTAATTGCCAGAAAAATATCAAGCCAGCTAGAGAATCAAGGTGTTTTCCCACCTACACTGGGAGGGTAGCGTCCCAAAAGAGAAACCTGGACCAATGCAGCAGTTTTTGCCCATGATGTTTATGAAGGTTTCTACTCAGGCATTGAAACCTTTGCTGCAACGATTGATCTTGAGGACGCGTACAACAGAGTACCATTGGATTTTCTAATGCTTCAGCTTCTTGAACTCATGATAAGTCCGTTCCTCCTTAGTTGGATCGCTGCAGCCCTCTTCCAGCGGAAAGTAGTTTTTAGATGTGGCAGTTGGACTTCGGAACCAGCAACAATATATCCTGGCCTACAACAGGGATCACCATTATCTCCGGTGCTGTTCAACGCCTACACAGTAAGAATCACCAGCGAGCAGATCACTGGACCGGGGAGGACATTGTCATATGCCGACGATGTTTTAGTGTACCGTCAGGGTAAGGATAGAGATCAGGTTGCTGTGGAACTGCAAACCGGACTTAATCGCATAAGTGCTTGGTGTGCTGAAGCTGGGGCAATGGTCAACCCAACAAAAGCAAACAGTGACATGGTTCTCTTTGTATAATCATATTGTCAAAACTCCAACACCAACTGTTAATCTGTGTTCAGAGACTGTGGAAAGAAAGCAGGCAATGAATTACCCGGGGATACGTTTTGATCGAAGCCTTGCTTATAATGAGCACATAGACTTGGTGATAACAAAGGCCAAGCGGGGTTTGGTTGTGATGCGGATGATGGCGGCAGCAAACTGTGAACAGCGCCATCTATGCCTCATATATGAGGGGCTGGTCTTGTCTGTTTTTGAGTATGGGATGGCAATCCTGACTCTCAGCCGAAAGCAGATAGAAAGGATGGAAAGGATACAAAATGAAGCTATGCGCATTATTCTTGGATGTACAAGAGATACAGCATGCAGGGTTGTCGGATTTATGAGAATGATGGCTCAATCCCAAAGAAAGAAAGGATACACCGTTCCTTTACCTCAATGTGATCCTGCCCGTTGTAATCAATAAAGCTAGCACTGGCTCAAATGCTTGCTTTAATATATATATATATTGAGTTTCGGAGAACCAAGGAATTCCTCCATGGAACACTGTAACGTTTCTGAACACTATCTTGTTGAGGTTCCTTGCCTCTCTTCTCTCCTAACTGATTAATATATAGGGTGTGTCTTATTGAACTACTATCAAGACAAGAAAATACTCAAAGGAGGAAATGACCTCTTACATAATTTATTAAAACAATAAACATGGATTATGGTCATTCAATACATTAACAACAACAATTGCAGTTAGTATTATACCTCAATAGGTGTTCATACAAGTACAAGAAATTTCATATCCCTCGATGCCTGAAATATACATTTTACTGACATAATTTCATTTCATTCGAGAAAGACTATCTTAACTTGCTTATCCTAGTTGTACTTTGGGGTGCCTGGATCCCTGATGTCACTAATTTTTTGAGCTGGTGTTAAGTTCTCCTAATGAGTGATAATTGTCTCCCTGGGTATGGGATAGTAAGTGTTCCTTACACTCCAGCTAAATTTCCTCTCCTACTGGGCTAGGGAACTGTTAGCCGGTGAGTTCTGGTTGGGATACTGTTCTGCATCACTTTGTCCAGATACTTCACTCACAAAAGAAAAGTCAGGCCTGGATCTAGATTCAGTCAAGCTGCTACCTTCACCAAGTCCTGCATTCAAAAGTGCTGCATTCAAACTACTGCATTCTAACTAGTCAGGTCTGGATCTAACAACAACAACAACAACAACAACAACAACAGCAACAACAACAACAACAACAAAACAGTATTTTGAAAGGTTTAAGAATTGGGCACGCAGGCCCGTCTAACATTCTGCCCTTGTATCACTTTCTTTCATACATTATACCATTCACACATCATTCAAGGCTAACTGAAAACAGCAACAATATAAAAGATATACATTATAAAGGCATGTGGAAAAATTAAAAATCAATACTACACAACTCAGTAATAGTAATAACTGTCGTGCTGAAATTTCAGCAATCAACACACATCTAATCATACCTTTAGACATGTAATGCTCTAAACTCCTAAGTAACCATCAAGTGAAATCAATAAAATGAATCTTGTTCTTAGAGAAAATAAATATAGAAGAAAGATAATCTTGGTGTTCTCAATTAGTTATCACCAACATAATTATTTGCTCTCCATCCAATCTTCCGCTGTCAGGTGTTCAAGGTTTAACTAGCAGGTGTGCAGTTTCCTCTTTACCTTTGCCTGTCCTTCAGGTCTATAGTTTAAATAATACCTTGATTGATTTGGAATTTGACAATTATGTTGACCATTCTCTTCTGCACCTAGTTTAGTTCTCTACATCTTTTTCTATTCAAGAAAAAGGGTCTCATACATTATGCGTTTTGCAAATCATTTCCCACTGCAATGAATATTTGCTTATAAACAATATAAGTCCATTATAGTATCAATTCTATTATGTTGTTGTTTGTCCATCAAGAATGATGATGACCATTCATTTCATCCAGTGGGGTTGAAGGTGTGGAGCCGTGGGTTCTAAGATGGCTGATAAGGCCTATTTTGGCTCGAAATGTTCTTTGACAATGTGGGCAAAGAATGCTTGACGTCTCTGGAGGAGGATTTCCTGTAGTGGTTTTTCTGTCCCTGCCTTTTCTTCACAGCTCTTGCAGTCCTGGTTGCCTCACATATGACTGCACCTTTGCGCAATGATGCACGCCACGAATTTCGGTCTATGGCTGCAGCCTCCCAGGTGTCATGATGAATTCCAAAAGCATTCAGTGAAATTTTCAGAGTGTCTTTAAAACGTTTCCTCTGGCCACCTTGGGAGCGTTTACCACAACGCAGTTCGCTGTAAAAAATTCGTTTAGGGAGCCTGTGATCTGGCATGCGAGTCAAGATGACCAGCCCAGCGAATCTGATTCTTCATCAGTAGAGTGTGGATACTGGGCATGGATGCTCTTTCTAGGACTTCAGTGTCTGGAATCTTGTCTTGCCATTTAATCTTCAGTAGCTTCCTTAGGCAGACTGTGTGGAAGTGGTTTAATTTCCTAGCGTGTCGCTGATAAACAGTCCAGGTTTCACAAGCATATAGCAGTGTGGATAATACAACTGCTTTGTAGACTTTTAGCTTTGTTTGCAGGCTTATTCCAGTTCTGTCCCATACATTCTTGTACAGTCTGCCAAAGGCTGCACTGGCCTTGGAGATTCTTGCATTCACTTCGTCATCGATTGTGGCAGCTTGTGACACGGTGCTGCCAAGATAGGTGAATTTGTCCACAACACTTAGTCTATGATCATTCACTTTGATATTCGGCACAGTGTGATTATTCCCTGGAGCTGGCTGGTACATAACTACAGTCTTCTCCAAGTTGATATTGAGCCCAAAGTTGGCACAGGCATGTGAGAAAGCTGAAACATTATGTTGCATGTCCGCCTCTGAGTTGGCGTATAGAGCGCAATCATCAGCAAACAGGAGCTCTCTGACGGTGCCGCTGTTAATTTTGGTTTTAGCTTTCAGCCTTCTGAGATTGAATAACTTTCCATCCATACGGTAGTTGATGTCTATTCCAATGTCGTCGTTCTCGAAGGCATTCATCAACATGGCTGAAAACATGAGGCTGAACAGTGTTGGTGCCAGGACACATCCTTGCTTCACTCCATTGGTGACAGGAAAGGGTTCAGACAGTTCACCATTTTCCTGTACTCTTGCCTGCATGCCGTCATGAAATAGCCGCACTATTTGGACAAACTTTCGTGGACAGCCATATTTTGCCATAATCTTCCACAGTCCTTCTCTGCTGACTGTATCAAAAGCCTTGGTAAGGTCAATTGAAAGTGGAGAACATTTCGCAGTTCTGTTCCTGACATTTCTCTTGCAGCTGCCTTGCAGCGAAAATCATGTCAACAGTTCCACGTTCTTTTCTGAAGCCACATTGACTCTCAGGAAGAAGACCTTGATCGAGATGGGCTGTGAGGCGATTGAGAAGAATTCTGGCGAGTATCTTCCCTGCAATTGAAAGCAAGGAGATGCCTCGGTGGTTGTCACAGGATTGGCGGTTTCCTTTACGTTTGTAAAGGTGGACTATTGACGCGTCCTTAAAATCTTGTGGCATGGTCTCGTTCATCCATATGTTTGTGAAGACTTGGTGAAGCTGCTCTGTTAGGACCGGCCCACCTGCCTTGTATATCTCTGCTGGGATGGAGTCAGGACCAGGTGCCTTGCCGCTGGAGAGTTGCTGGATGGCTTTGTTTATTTCCACTATGGTTGGCAGGTCATCAAGTGTCTCGTTGGTGGGAACTTGAGGAAGGCAGTTGATGGTTTCATCATCGAAGAAGGAAGTTGCATTTAAGATTTTGCTGAAATGCTCTGCCCAGCGTTGGAGGATTTCTTTCTTATCGGTGACCAATGTTCCCCCATCTGCACTGAGGAGGGGAACTATGCCTGGTGATGAAGGACCATAGACCGCTTTCAGTGAGTCGTAGAAGTTTTTCATATCATGTCTGTCAGCAAAGCCCTGAATTTCATCAGCTTTGCTGCTCAGCCAGGAGTCCCGCATGTGCCGAAGTTTCTGCTGCACTACTCTCTGAATGTTCTTGAAAGCATCTTTTTTTTTATGTTGACTTTGGGTCATTCAAATGTGCCTTGAGGAGAAGATGTTTCTCGGCCAGCAATTGGTTGATGTCTTCGGAATTTTCATCAAACCAGTCTTTATGCTTTCGGGGGGCTGGACCCAGGATTTCCATAGCAGTGTTGTAAATTGTGTCCTTTAGGGCTCTCCATTCTGTTTCTGTATCCTGTTTAGCTTCAGCATTGGGCTTGAGGCGGTCTTCCAGCATATTTTCAAACGACTGCTGCATTTTCTTGCTGTTTAGGCGGGTGACATTTAGCTTTGTTTGCATTTTCGCCCCTTGAGGACGCCGTGGTGGCCTGATGTGGATGTTCATTTTCGAGACAATGAGACGATGGTCTGTCCAACATTCGGCACCACACATGGATTTTGTCACTCGAACGTCTTGTCTGTCACTCCTCCTGACGATGACATAGTCAATGAGGTGCCAGTGTTTCGAGCGAGGGTGCATCCACGATGTCCTATTTTTCATGGGGAGACGGAAATTGTGTTCGTAATCAGGAGATCATGTTCGGCACATGTCTGAAGGAGGCGGAGTCCATTGCTGTTACAATTTCCGACTCCATGCTTTCCAATAATGCCACTCCAAGAGGTGGTGTCCGTGCCTACTCTGGCATTGAAATCCCCAAGGAGTATAAGTTTGTCTCCTTTGGGAACAGATGTTAATACATTGTGCAGGTCCTCATAGAACTTGTTCTTGACATCATCTTCGTTGGTCATAGTTGGTGCGTAGACACTCACAATGGTTGCGTGCTTCCTTCCATTCAGCAGAGGCAACTTCATGGTCATGAGCCTGTCGTTTATAGCCTTTGGAAATCCAGCTAATTTGCCGACCAGGGCCGACTTAATGGCAAATCCCACACCGGATTGGCGTCTTTCCTCGCTTTTCCTTCCACTCCAGAAAAATATGTAGCCGGCACCAATTTCACAGATTTGGCCTTCTTCTGCAAGTCGTGTCTCGCTCAAGGCTGCAATGTCAATGTTGTACCTGCCCAGCTCTCTCCCAATCAGTGCTGTTCGTCTCTCTGGGCCCGACGCGCCGTCTCTGTCAAGTAGGGTGCGTACATTCCAAGTTCCAATTGTTAAGGGAATATGGTTTACTCTTTTAGCTTTGCTTGTTTTATCTTTCTTTGTATGTCGACCGCAGTTAGGGTACCCACCAACCGCGGCTAGCTGGTTAGGTAGTGATGAAGCAAACAATGTTTAGGGCACCTTTTCTAGCCCCTTCCTCATGCTATGGAGGTGAGCAGTGTGTTCCTATAGAGGGCTGCTCAGTCGCTCAGGGGGCTGCCGAATCCCACTGCTGCTCCGGTCAGTAGAAGACGACCATATGGCCTGAGCCGCCTGTGTGCAGGTCTGCGACTACGGCTGCCAGCGTACCCACGCCTGCCATTTTGCCGCTCGCCCATCGCCACAATGCTTGAAGGTGATATGTAACGTTGGATGAAGAATGACTTGCGCGATGACTTGGATTAAAGTGAGGAAGAGTTGCGCAATTCGTCGACCTCACTCTCTCGCCTGAGTCCATCTGAGTCCAGTGGCAAGACAAGTCGAGACGATTGGAGACGAATACAGGTGCAGTGGATGACCAGGGCGCTCTACGTGCCTTGCCGTGCTCATTACGTTCCACAACGCTTTGCAGGTAAACGCCGTCTTGCCCGTTGAATCAGGAATGATTTCTTCCGCGCAGTCTGCTGAATCCTGTCTTCACATGCTGGGTAGGCATACCCTAGTTTACCTCTTGGTTTGACACCAAATCGGATACCCATGCCTGGTTTAGCCAGCCTCTCACAGCTGTTGCCCGGGGGGTGGCCGCTGTCGCATGCTGACAGCTACTAGGAGCCACAGGCACGAGCTGGGTGTCAGACTTGGACCAGTGGGGGATGGGTCCTGAAAGGACATGAGAGCCATCCTTACCAAAGGTGCTACCAATGCCTGACACCCCGTACCCCCCCCCCCCCCCCCAATACCACCTGGTTTACACACATTTGACTTACCAATTCTTTTTGGAAAATAGGCTCACAGACTAACTAATCTAATGTAACATATAGCATTATTTACCTGCATTCACTTGAGTGGCTGTAAACACTGACACTGGTTTCAGGCTTTCGGACTCAGAGTTGTTCAACTTCGCTGTAGGCTTCTACTTCTGCTGTCTTTCACGAATGGATTATATCATTTCGTTTGTAGATGTTGCCGGCCGTCCGTCAATGCCTTATACTTCGCGTCTTGGCTCTTGTGTAAAACCGGAAGATGATTTCATCTGCGCCATCTTTTATATTCTTGATCCAGTCCATTTTTTCCCCCGTATCTGCTCCGAGTCGTGATCCATGCAGTTTTCAATTTGGGCGGTGTCGATTTACTCTTTTCCCCCCAAGTTGAAATCATACCGATGGTGATTGCAGTTTATGTTCTTGTACAATGGGTTTTGATTTGAGGAGATCTTGACAGCTAGTAACGGCTTGTGAGACAGTATACCACAAGGGCGATACGCTACCTTCTCGATTTTACAACCATTGAAGACAGACTACAAATTTGCAGAGCACGTACCTATCTCAGAATTAACGCAAACACACTACATCAACTGCATAGTGAAATTAGGAAGGTGACGGGCAGCAGGTTACAAAGAGGAAGGTCGTGGACGGGTCAAGCCAAAGACATTCTTCAACAAGGTGTGTTCACTGGAGGACTTAGAACCTGGTGAGGAGTGGGTACAAGTGCCAATAGATTTCTGTACGTCCTTTTCAGTTTGCGTCCAACTAGACAGACAATGCAGACAAGAAAATCCGGATTCTGTGGAGGCGGTAGTACAAGCGTTGATTTTCAAGAATTCGTTAGACGGTGATGCTGTCATCTACACAGATGGGTCGGTCGTCCGACATGTGAGAAGCTCATGGGCCTTCACGGCGCGGGCCGGAGGGAGAATTGTGAAGGAGGACTCTGGTGCTTTTGTTGAGACCACAAGTAGTCCTGACTATGGAAGTCATGGCAGTAAGTAAAGCAATAACATGGCTCGAGACACAGACATTCAATATGGCATGTTTCTTAGCGACTCAATGAGCATGCTCAAGAGGATAGAGATGGGGTGGATCCGAAGAGAGTGGTTGCTGTCTCTGGAGCGGTCTCGGCTGACAAAGATTAGTTTCATCTTCGTGCCAGGGCATGCGGGAGTACAAGGAAATGAGCGGGCTGACAAGCTCGCAGGTAAGGCTATGGTGGAGGGCGGACGCGCCATGGACCAGGCTGACATTCTGAATGCTCTACGAGAAGTAAGACTTGTGCGAGAACCAAGTGATGACTGCGAATCTACAACCATGGTCAGACTGCGAGAAAAGCAAATTAAAAGAGGGGTGGTCAAACAAGAACACTACGCAGGAAGCCAAAGAAGATTGATAAACCAACACAGAACTGGTGTCGTTAGCCGCTATACGCTGCGGGATTTGCTGAGGAGGGGATCCGAGCACTTGTGGACTGAATGGTTCAATGTGCAATGAGGATGATCTGTCGACTAACTAACTAACTAAAAGGAGAATAAGTAAAATCAGCAGCAGAAGAAGTACTGTACATGAAGAAGTCATGTACTTAATTTTTCACAATTGTTCACATACAAAATGTAGTGAAACTCTGCAAACACCCTGTAGAAGAGGAAACAGCAGCAACAGAAGAAGAAGAGGAAGAAGCATCAGCAGAAGTAGAAGAAGAATAAGAGGAAGAAGAAGACTTAATAATGCGTGTAGCCACATTTGTGTGACTACTTATCTAACTAGGTCAACTTAAGGCGACCAGTGTTCACATAAAACAGTGTGGCTATCTACATTTATCAAATGATCTCTTGTGACTATATCTTATAAATAGACATATTTCAAACGATCTAAAGAAGAAGGGGAATCACATGTTTAACCTCTATGGTCCCAGACAGTGTGTTTCTTTCACTCCTTTTTAACTTCTAGTCTTTTATCCACCCGTTACTAGCTACTTGTTTTGCTGTGGTTACCGATTACGGCACCTGGTACAGTTGTCATGTGTTTAGTTTAGTTTAGTTTAGTTTAGTTTAGTTTAGTTTAGTCGACGGATCAACATCACGGCACACGGGTGTAACCCATAAGTGCTTCGTTCTATTCCTAACTCAAGCCTGAGTCTGGAGAATCTCAGCTCAATGCACGAACTCCGTAGCACCGGCGAGGATCCTGAAATACTTTGGGTAGATTTTTAACTCGAAATTTTGCCCGTTAGGTTACTCTTTTTCGATTTCCAACTGCCAAGGGATTTTTTCACATGCGCAACAAAATACACGAGCGTCCGATCTCACTACGCAGAGACCAAGGGAAATTTTTTTTACTAGAAGTCCACGTGAAAAAATCTCGGCTCTCACCGGGGCTTGAACCCAGGACCTCTAGCACTCTAGGCGGACACCATAACTCTAGACCACTCAGGGCCGTAAGTTATCACGTGTTGTTGTCACGTGTTTTAATTCCAATCAAGGTTACTACGATGTTTTACATTGCCCTGTAATCCCAATTCGACCAAGCATGAAATGGGTACTAGGACACACCTTGAGAAGTTAAAGCGGCCAGACCCGCCGGTTTGATGTAGACCACATCAAGCATTGAATGCCTACTGCACACCGATATCTCCATTAAAGTGCTTCCTCTCTTTGGTATGTAATATATTCAAACAATAAAGATTTTTTAAGGGCTTAGGACCACAAAAGGTCTAAATAAAGCTGTGCACGAAGAGATGTATGTAATCCTATTCCTACGCAGCAGTGAACTATATATGGCCTAGGTAACCCGACTGATGTAACCTAGCTAGGCGAGGTGACAAAAGAACGAACGAAGCATGCTGTAGGTTAGTGTCATTTGTTACACAATGTTGTAATGCATCCTCCGAACACTGTAATACAGATTATTCACGCTGTTATATGGAACGCGCCTGACATTAAACTGCCTATACAATGTTACATGTGTGTGTGGGGGTGTGTGTGTGTGTGTTTGTGTGTGTGCGCGCGCGCACGTGTAGGTATGTGCGAAGAAGGGCTGTTGTATAACTGAAAGCTTGTTTTTCATCTCTCTGCATCTGCTTTTCTGTATGTGTGGGGAGAAAATGGGATCCTCCGCTGCCATTGTGCCCTATATTTGAAAAGCGGTGTCTAGTTTATTTGTGCCATAAAATGTACCCTGGACGTTCACCTTTTGTATCTCTTCTTCTCGACATGAAGCATCGTCCCACAACCAATATTTTTAGACTTGTTCATGGCTGCAGCTATTTTCTTGGTGATGAGATAGCCAATCTCTTTAAACACTGAAGCCACACACAATATATTGCACGATTTATTGCCTGGTATATTTCGCTGCATTTCGTCAGGTGCATACCGCAGGTATTTATCACATGAAGTGAATAAATGAATAATATGTTAGCTGAAGCACTTCTCGTACATAGTCACAAGTATTGTTTGAGATGCAGTGAGATTATGTCAGGCACTAAATCGTTTGTGGCTTCTGTGTTTACATTCACTAAGAGAATACATACAATCAAGGCATGTTGGAGATCCATATGAGCCAACCTTCATTATGGAGGCGGCACCTGATTGATTGAAAGGAATGTATTGTTTTGAATAGCCAGTTCATCCCAAACTGTCTTAGTCGCCTTTTACGTCATGCATGATACGTTATTCTTCTTCTTCTTCTTCTTCTTCGTCTTCTTCTTCTTCTTCTTCTTCTTCTTCTTCTTCTTCTTCTTCTTCTTCTTCTTCTTCTTCTCCTTATGACAACGTGTCCCAAGCTCTTTATAGACTTTAAAAACAATGTTTCCCTGAAGTGAATCTGAATAACGAAGACACAAACAATAGATTGCACGATTTATAATCTTGTATATTTCGCTATATCTCGTCAAGTCCATACTTCAGAAATCACACAGCATAAACTAGCAAATGTTAAAGCTAGCCATTGATTTACAAAAAAAAAAAAAAACAACTCTGTGCAAGCAGAAAGACGCGATAGTTTAAATTACCGTGGTAGACAATTCAAATTACCTTGTGAATATGTGTGCTGTATATTTCAGCTTCAAGGATTTATCTTAATGCTTTACTTTATTTTCTCAGTAATTGTGTATGGATTGGGACTGCTCACAATGTCAAAGAGTCAACTGGTGAAACTAGAGCGCATACAGAAAGAAACGATGCGGGTGATACTGGGATGCACAAGGGACACACCAGTAGTGTGTCTGCGATACTTCCCAGCCTTACCCACGTTTACAGACAGATTCAAGGTACTGCAGGACAAATCATATCTCCGAGTGGCTGCAGACACGGAACAACCTGTGCCTGAAGCCCTGGACACAGTTGCGGGTCACGGGCTGATGCGAGGAAAATGACGAATGGCTCAGGCAGAGATTACCATCAGAGAAGAGTGCATGCTTCAGAACATTGGGAAAGGCGAGAAGTTGGTACAAATGCCAGTCAGACTTGTACAGAGTCATAATAACATTGGATCGGGAATGCAGGGAATGACCGACAGTCTGCGCTGAATTGGAGGTGCAACAATTGATTCATGACAATTCGCGACCAGATGATGTAATCATCTATACAGGTGGCTCTGTGCTAAGAGGTAAAAGAAGTGCCTTGGGGTTTCCGGCGAATTTTTGTGGTTAGTGTTTTTGCAGGAGGGCCTGGCATAGGATACCTCAACATACAGTCTGAGAATGGCGGTGGAGGAATCACAGCGGCGTTCCTCTGGCAGGAAGACACACAGCACACGCATGTCTTGATTGTAGCGGACTCACTAAGTATGATGAGAAAGGTAACAATCAATATTAGAGCGCACCTGTTGGATTGTTTCCTCAGAGCGTGCTGGTGTTTGGGGAAAGGAGCAGGCGGACATATTGGCTGGGTCTACACCACTTGTTAGGTATTGGTGCATGATAAGGCAGACGTGGCCGGGGCTTTTGGGATAATGTCCAATGTGCGGAAGAACAGATAGATCAACACGGGCTGGAGAGAATGGTGCCTCAGGGAGCTACTAGAAGATCTGGCCGACACTCGGAACTCCGAGGAAAAGCCAGATGGACACATAAAGGAACTGCTGCTGGTAACATTAGTACTGCGATTCTTCGCTGGCTGATGAAGCTGAGGACGGAGCACGTCTGGGAATGTCCCGAGTGCTGTGATGTCGGCTCTGACCTCAACTCACCTGCCGATCAGTTGGTCATGGGTTCGATCAGCATCGGGTTGGGTTCACATGTTAAACATTGACCTGGGAGCCCAAACAGACCCATTCTAGAATGGGGAACAGAAAATGTCTTGTGAAGTAAAATCAGACGGTGTTATACTGACCACACCAGCCAGCGAGTTCCGATTGGTCTATAAGATATTGTGTGTCTAAACACCTTAAATAATAAGAAAGCATTACATGTTCTTTCCAGAACGTTGAGTTAAAACCCCAGGTTGATTGTATCGTCAATTTAACGATAAGTAGTTTGCCATTGCAGTTTGAACGAGAAGTCAGCGTTTACGCCCAACTGACAGATGTGGGAGGTAATCTCTCTACCCCTCCATCAGATCACCGGAAGTTTAAGAGCTAGAGCTGTGTTACCCTTTCGGTCACGTCGGCCGCCCTAAGAAACTTAAATATTGTCCTTTACTTTACCTACTTAACCTACACCTGATTTTATTTCGCCGATGAAGGCTGTCTACTTACAACGCCAATTCCTATCACTTGTGATTGCATTCTGGCAAAGATAGCTTCCAACATTCCCTTTTCTTATATTTGTTCATTGCATTTGTCTTGCACCGCTCTACTCATTTCACTTCTTTTTTTTTTTTTTCAAACAGCATCAGACAAGTTTCAATGATTAGGAATCCAACTGCCGTTTGTTGAACAACCTTTCTTGACTGTTTGTGCTTGTGTGAATGTTTGTCAACAATCAAATTTGATTGAACCAGAGAAAACACCGTTAAACAAATAGAACGGGTATCTTTTAGGACGTGGAGGAATTGACAGGCATTGGGAGTGCATACAGGCAGTAAACGAGCTAACGGTGCAATCAAGGATACGCTTCTTTGGGGCAGTCGTGGATTGTGTCAAGGTTGTCTTTGACAACTCCAGATTCTTGGGGGCCCTATAGCAGTCGATCTATGAATTGATGTGATTTGTTCTCGTCGTCATTTTTAACTCATCAGTATGGTTCTAATTATCAGCATTGTTTCTACAACCATCATGGTTACAATCACCTCACCATCATCGTCGTGGTCATCATAATTACATCATCATTATGATTCTAATTATCATCAGTAATTCTACAATCATCATGATCACCATCACCTCACCATCACCATTATCAACATTATCATCAATAAAACACCACCGCCACCATTATGATCATCACCTCGCTATCATAATGATTACCACCACCATCGTCATTATATCATCATTACCAGTACATCATGACACCACCACCATCATTATTATATCATCATTACCAGTACATCATGACACCACCACCATCATTACATCAACCTTACCATGGCATCATGACACCACCACTATCATTACATCAACCTGACTATGGCAACATGACACCACCACCATCATCATTATATCATCATTACCAGTACATCATGACACGACCAACATCATCAGTATATCATCATTACCAGCACATCATAACACCACCGCCACCATTATGATCATCACCTCACTATCATAATGATTACCACCACCATCATCATTATATCATCATTAGCAGTACATCATGACACCACCATAGCCATTATATCAGCATTACCATCACATCATGACACCACCACCATCATTACATCAACCTACCATGGCATCATGACACCACCGCCATCATTATATCAACCTGACCATGGCATCATGACACCACCACCATCATCATTATATCATCATTACCATCACATCATGACACCACCGCCATCATTATGTCAACCTTACCATGGCATCACGATACCACCACCATCATCATTATATCATCATTACCAGTACATCATGACACCACCGCCATCATTATATCAACCTTACCATGGCATCATGACACCACCACCATCATTACATCAACCTTACCATGGCATCATGACACCACCATAGCCATTATATCAGCATTACCATCACATCATGACACCACCACCATCATCATTATTATCGTCGTCATCATTACAACCAAAAGCATTACTACCACCACCATCACCATCATCAAGTGCCTTGCCTCTTCTGTCCACACCTTTGGACGTGAATTTATTTCTTCTACAGATTATTGATCATCAAAAGTCATAAATTACCAACCAACATTATTGACTTTCCCATAGATCGTGTGTCAGAGTACAACGACAACCGCCTCCCGTTCTTTATCGCGTTCTCGATCACAAATAAGCAATACATCTGTTACAAATTTGCCTATTTCTTATCAATGTTTAAACAAATACATGGAAAAGAAGGAGAGATGGCGGAAAAAACAAATTAGATAGAAATCAAACAGTTTAGCTAAGTCGACCGTTATGTCCCGCGCAACTCACTAGGCGTTAATTACTTTCCTTATTTTATCCAAGACTCTGTTTACTTGTTTGTACGCTGGGGCGTCAAATAAAAACCTCGAAAGTGTGATAGCAATTACAGTAACAATGTCATTGTCTTGCAACATGTCAATATTGTTTTTAAGGATGTCAAGAATATTAAGCATGTGACATCTCAGTGCAGACAAACACGGTGAGATCATAAGCCTTATGATCAAGCCTTTGTCAAACGTTGGGCGATCATCTTTAAACTCTCCTTATGATAAGGAGA
The DNA here is from genome assembly GCA_014155875.1 of Cepaea nemoralis. NCBI lineage: Eukaryota > Metazoa > Mollusca > Gastropoda > Stylommatophora > Helicidae > Cepaea > Cepaea nemoralis. The sequence continues at coordinate 92,967 of JACEFZ010027482.1, forward strand.
GTTTAAATATGACCGCATTACATTTGACATGTACCAAAGAGGAGCAGCGTTCTGTTAACTGTTGTTTCTTTTTTTCAATCAGTGGAGTAGTGAAACCTATAGAAATTCATCAGCGAATAAAGGTCCAATATGGATATGAATGCCTGTCAGTCCAGCAAGTGTATGGGTGAAGTAGAAAGTTTCGACTCGCAATCAAATCCAAACTACGTGAACTTCTCAGTATAGGTGTCCTTTTGCAACATAACAATGCTCGACCCCCCCCCCACCCCCCACCCCCACCCCATACTGCAACGGTTGAAATCATCGAAGAGCTCTACTTTCAGTTTGTATCACATCCCCCGTACTTGCCATATCTTTGGACAACTCATAGAGTCAACAACAAAAAAACACCCCCATTTACGGTTTTGATATGAAGCCCCCCTATACATAAACTTACAAGCTACTTTGATTTAAGATACATAAACTGGCGAGCTACTTTGATTTAAGCAATACTCTTCCAGTTGTTTTTACACACGCCGACTTGGTAACTTGATTTCACCAACACATTTTTAGGTTTTCCTGACACTGACTGAAGAGTTTCATTAATGTAATCAACACTTTTTCGGTTGTCTTCTCACACAGTTCTTGCACACATGCTGATGAATTATATTAATTTAACCAGCATTATTTCAGTTGTTGTAAAAACGCTGAAGATGTATATTAATTTAACCAACAATCTTTCAGTTGCCTTTACACAGGCCCATGAGTTACCTTGATTTAATCAACAATCTTTTAGTTGTCTTTACACAAACTAGTGAGCTACCTTGATTTAACCAACAATCCGTCAGTTGCCTACTCGCTAGTGAGATACCCTGATTTAACCAACAATCTTCCTGTTGTCTTTACACAAGCTAGTGAGTTACCATTACTGAACCAACAATCTTTCAGTTGTCTTTACACAAGTTAGTGAGTTAACTTGATTTAACCAACAACCTTTCAGTTGTCTTTACACAAGCTAGTGAGTTAACTTGATTTAACCAACAACCTTTCAGTTGCAGCAGCAGCGACATGTTGTCTTACATTTCTACATGTGTATGACCCCGCTGCCCACTTGGGGACCCTCTCTCTTCTCAATTCCCTCCCTCGGCAATACAGTCATACGGTGCGGGCGACCTTACTACTCTTGCTCTAACTCATCCACTTTAAGTACATGTTTAAATACATGTTCATGTTTCATTCCCTAATCTCTGAAATACCTGTATCATGGCCACCAGGGCGGTGTACATAGTACATAGTGCCACCGTGGCATAGTAATTAATGTGCTTGTCTGAAGCTTTGGGGGTGGGGTGGGGGAGGAAGGGTGTCGACCCAGCTTCATAAAACGAATGCCAGACAATTTTTTTTCAGAATTGTTTGGAAAGGGGGGGGGGGGGGGCGACAAAGAAGGGAACTGTACCGTCGTCTCAATCAGCAGGAGCCAAAATGGACTAACACTAAACGCCCAAATGGCAATTATCTGGCATGCGATTACTCTTAGTGTGTTAGTACGTGTAGTAAATAAAATGAAGTGAAGTGAAGTGAAGTGAAGTAAAGTGACGTGAAATAACGTAAAGTAAAGTAAAGTAAAGTAAAGTAAAGTAAAGTAAAGTAAAGTAACCTATTACACGTCATCAGGCATAAGGTGAATCTAGAATCCCATATTTGTATAAACCAACACGCTCCCCATGGGTGATGTGGTCAATATCACCCGGGCCGCCTTTACTTCCCTGGTCACTTCCTTGTGACGATTCACGCTGGATCGATCTAGGAAACGAAATCAGTAAAACAAACAAAAAATATCAGCCTCGTTGGGGATTCGAACATGCAGCAAACAAACCGTACACATATGCCGATATACAAATTGAAAGCTCTAGTGACAACACCCAAGGGTTTATCAATAACAAACAAATGATTCAACTCTTGCTAGTTTGTATGGTGTACGGTTATGTCAAATTTGACAAAATCTCAGCTTTTTCTTGTTCCAATACAGCCTGTATGTGATTTAGGAGGGGCAGG
>JACEFZ010027482.1:100000-117500 GCA_014155875.1 Cepaea nemoralis
GGTATTTATAATGCCCATGTTAAATATTTCCTCAACGAGTTACTTTTCATGCATTTTAATGCTAATTGTTCTTTTGTTGTCAAAGAATTGTTTCATAAAAGATCAGTTCAGTTCAGTTATCAGTTATCAGTTGGGGTATCTTCGTTGCACTCCGGACATGTCCATAGGTGCTCAGATCCCCCCCCCCCCAGCATATGCATCAGCGTCCGGTGGCTAATAGTGCCAGTTCTATGTTGGTTGACGAGGCACTTTGTTTTCCCGATGTACCTCTCGCGTCTGGCTGTGCCGATTCTTACTCCCAGGTCTTTCATCCTGGACAGCGAATGGAATCACTGACGTCAAAATCCTCTGTTCTCGCCAAATCTTTAGGGACGTTAATAACATCGGCACGATCCATGGGCTGGCCATCTACAGGGGGTGCAGAGCCAGCCAGTTTGTCAGCTCGTTCATTTCCCTCGACTCCCGCATGTCCCGGGACGAAGATGAAGGTGACTTTACGGACAACAGACTTCCGCAGCGATTCAGTCCACTGTCTACGTACAGATCCAGCTTCGACCTTCTGAATCATGCTCATTGAATCACTTAGTACACACACGTTGGTATAATGCTGTGATTCCAGCCATATGAAAGCCTGTGTAACTGCCATCACCTCCATCGTCATGCTGCTCGTGGTCATAGAGTGGGCACCACTGGATTCTTGAACGGTTCGGCCCGCTGAACGGGCTGTAAATGCCCACGCACTTCTCTGCTGCTTTACAACAGATCCATCTGTATAGATGAGCACTTCGGGGCTATCTGAGTGTTCATAGATGAGCGCGTTAACCTCTGCATTGACAGCGGCAGGGTTCTGCTCTCTGCACCGTCTGTCGAGTGTGATAATGCAGGAGAAAGTGCACTTAAAGGCTGGAGGCACCGGCACCCATTCCTTGCCGGGGTTGATACTGGTAAGACTGCAGACCTGTCTGACGACATCTTCCGCCCGACCCATCCATGATTTGCCCCTCTTTAGCCTGTCACCCTTTTCTCTGAATATAGCGTCATGCAGAGGGTGCTGCTCATCTGCACTTATTTTTAAGTATGCACGAGCTCTCCAGATCTTGATTCCTGTGTTCCATTGTCGGGAAGTCAAGGAGGTATCTCATTGCTACACAGCTGGTGTCTCTCGTGCAGCCCAAAATGATGCGCATGGCTTCGTTTTGTACCTTTTCGAGTCTTCCAATCTGTGTAGGGCTGACAGTGAGGATGGCCAGGGCATACTCGATGCGTGAAAGTACAAGTCCTTGGAACAGAAGTATTAGCAGTCTTTGCTCGATATTGGCAGTCGCCATGACTCTCATTGCTGACAAACCTTTTCGAGCCTTCGTTATGACATAATCGACATGATCTCTGAAGGACATTCTACGATCAAGCTTCACGCCAAGATATGTCATTGACTGGGTTCTACTCAAACTGCTCCCATCCATTCTTACTGCCGGCAGGTCTGTTTTCACAATATGGTTGTTTAGTGAGAACCATGTAACCGTTGCCTTTGCAGGGTTGACAAGGGCATCGGCATCAGCACACCATGAGGAAATTCGATCTAGTTCGCCCTGCATATCATTGGCAACCGCCTGTCTATCTCGACCCTGTCGATACACGAGGATGTCGTCAACGAATGACAGAGTCCTACCCCTCCCGTCCAACTGTTGTTCAGTGATCGGCACCGTATACACGTTGAATAGTACTGGTGACAGTGGTGAACCCTGCGGCAATCCTGGACATATCGTTATCGGCTCAGAAGACCAACTCCCGCATCTTAGCACCACCTTCCTTTGGAGCAGAACTGCAGCTATCCATCGTACAAGGTGAGGGTGCACTTTCAGTCTGAGGAGGGTTTGCGTCAAGTGCTCGAAAGATACTCTGTTATATGCGTCCTCTAAGTCTATGGCGGCCGCACATGTCTCTTCTCTGACCTGAAATCCTTCGTAAACGTCTTGAGCAAAGACAGCCGCATTCAGCCATGACTCTTTGTTGCGTCTGTATCCTCCAAGTGTGGGCGGGAAGCAGCCGAGCTGTTCCAAGTCCCAAGCAAGTCTGTGTGCTACAATTTTCTCCAGTAGCTTGCCAACAGTATTCTGCATCGTAATGATTCTATAGCCGCTTATCTTGGAATGGTCTTTGTTCGGTTTTGGCAGCGGCAGCAAGTAGCTGTGTAGCCATTCTTCTTTGACCTGACCCCTCTGGATACTGGTGTTGAATTCTCTGGCCAGTTCTTCCATGTCATCATCTGATATCACCAGTAGGTCACCATATCGGATGCCGTCTGGGCCTGGGGCGGTGTTAGGTGATTTCTTGAGCATCGCACGCAATATCTCAGCTGTGATTGTCCATTCTTCGTCTGTCCCGACCCCCTCGCACAACTGAGAGAGTGTCGTCGTGGTCCTCTGTCTGGCGGGCTCGTCTTTCTGGTCAGTCTGTTCTATGTAGCGTGCAAGAAGGGCCTTACCTTTATCCGCATCCGACTTTTTCCATGCGAGGTCTGTGCCTTGAAAGTCTGGAATACCCCTACGTTGTGCAGCACCGTTCATGCTCTTGTGGAGGCGCCAGAATGTCGTAAGAGATCGCTCGGAGCACACCTTCCTGCAGAACTCGTCCCATTTCTCGGCCTTGGCCTGTTTGGCGCAGGATTTGAAAAAAGTCGTCGTCCTATCGACCTCAGTCTTCAGGTTCGCCAATTCAACCTGTGGCATGTTAGCCTTTCTGGCCTTTTGCCAGTCTTTGACAGTCTGTCTCTTTCCCAGCCATGCCTTCTCGACCTCTCCATTCCACCATGGTGGCTGCAACCATCTTTCTTGTCTCCTGCGGGAGGAAGTTAGTTTTCTTCTTCTGATCTTGCTTATGGCGTCTTGACCAGTGTTGTCGTACGGGAAGGCATTTGTCTTGTTTCTTTGACTCATGGCCCCGTCTTTCTTGATCAGGATGACACAAGGGTAGTGGTCACTATCGTGGTATCCCAGTGTGCCCCACCGGCACCTTGGTGCGATGGTGGGCGACACCAGAGCCAAGTCAATGACGCTGTCAGAGTCACCTGGTCGAGTGGCTATTCTAGTGACCTTCCCATCATTCAGACAGATTAGGGCAAGCAGATGCCAGGGCGTCCTCCAGATCTACTCCCTGTCTATTGGTGATGCAAATTCCCCCATTGACTGCCTCTGGCATTGAAGTCCCCACAGTAGATGATATGCCTTTCATCCATATCGAACACACTCTGCCATTGTCGCACGTCGACCTTCCCATTTCGCGCATACACGTTCACGATTACAAACTGCACTGGTGTCATTATTCTTAATGCCTGCATTTGCAGGGCATCACTGTTCCAGGAAGACATATCGATCTCAGACACTAGTATGTTGTCGTGGACTAGAATGGCCTGTCCGAGGTGCCGCCTGTTAAAGAATCCCTGAAATCCCGCGACATTGACTGTTCCGTCTCCGAGCTGTGTTTCTTGTAAGACTACAATATCGTTTCCGTACAGTAGTTTTTCAAGAATGGGTTGGCGTTGACTAAATGATGCACAGTTCCAGTACAGTACTCGAACGTGTCCGATGCCCAATCTGTCACATTTTAAACGCCTTCTGCGTGTGCCCGCCCTCTTACCACGCCGTGTTCTTGTCGGTCGTCTGGTCGTCATGTTAGGCTTAACTATCGCCACCGGGCACCGATGATACGCCGAAGGGAGTCCGGGCGCGCGTGCACGAACTCCGTTGCACTGTCCGAACTCCATTTCACCACGAAAAACACACTTAATCCATACACATTTCAGAAAAAACACGTTCCATTTTACGGGACGAAAAAATGTCCCGCCATCTTGCTCAAGGGAACTCACTCTCTCCCCCATAAAAGATGTAAAAAAAAAAAATCATAAAATTCATAAAAATAAATTCATAATTCATAATTCATAACTTCAATTCATAATTTCAATTCATAATTCATGATTCATAAAAGATGTTGAATGAAAGAATGTATGAGAGTAAATAGAGAAGAAGGGCAGAATGTAGGACGGGCCTGCGAAAGATTTTCGTTCGTAAAAAAAAAATTTGATTTTTTTGTGAGAGAAAGATAGTTGCATATCGTTTGCAGTACTCTGCAGTCAACCCACCGCCCACCATTTATTGGCTGCTCGTGATATCTTGGTAAGTTTACTTTAGATAGATCTCTTCCAATCATATTTTCTACTATCAATCTATCTATTTTTCTATTCTATCTATATTTTAACAGGAACGGGCCGAACATAGATAGATAGATAGATAGATAGATAGATAGATAGATAGATAGATAGATAGATAGATAGATAGATAGATAGATAGATAGATAGATAGATAGATAGATAGATAGATAGATAGATAGGTAGATAGATAGATAGATAGATAGATAGATAGATAGATAGATAGATAGATAGATAGATAGATAGATAGATAGATAGATAGATAGATAGATAGATAGATAGATAGATAGATAGATAGATAGATAGATCCCCGCCAGGGCCTGGGCGAAGCCGCTCCGGGTCAGCTAGTGTATATATATATATTTCAGCTTGAAGGATTTATCTAGTTATTTTACTTTTTTGTTATGTGAATTCTTCAGTATGTACCTGACGAGATGCAGCGACATATGCCAGGCAATAAATCGTAGTCTATTGTTTGTGTCTTCGTTATTTAAATCAGGAAAGACTAGTCATAAGAATTTGTTTTTGTACGCATATCCTTTACAGGCAGGACATCGCTGTCAACATTAGCATCTTTCAGCTTATTTCTTGGCAAGATTACGTTCAGTAGTTTGCCATTGAGTCGTAAGAATCCATCCATCCATCATGTGCCATGCCGGTAAGCGTGGGCGGTCATGTTCTGCCATCTCACTCGATCACCAGAGTCGTGGATCAGCTCCGTGTTTCTGTCTCGACCATGCCACAAGGCCAAGCCATCCAGGTACTTGCTTCTAGGTCTTCCCCTTGGTCTGTTCCCCTCGATCTTACCAGTTGTCACCAAATTCTCCAATTCATTTCTTCTCATAACATGCCCAAAATATTTTGACTGTCATAAGAATGCAGAGTTTAAATAGTATTAAGAACCTACTGCACATCATCAATCAGGTGCCGTCTCCACAATGAAGGTTAGCTGCAATGAAACTCCAACACTGTATGTCTCCCGCCTTGACTGTACATTCTGTCAGACTGATGTTCGTCCATCTCTTGATGTTATCTTCCCACTTGTATCGTTGTCTACCTCTTGCTAGCTTGCCCTCAACCTTGTCTTCCAGTATGGTTTTTATAAGAGTATCATGTCTTTTAACAAGGCCGAAATATTTCACTTGCATCCTCTTTATTTCTTTCATTAACTCTCTCTCTCTCTCTCTCTCTCTCTCTCTCTCTCTCTCTCTCTCTCTCTCTCTCTCTCTCTCTCTCTCTCTCTCTCTCTCTCTCTCTCTTCATTCCCAGTTTTTCTAGAACCTCTGCATTTGATTGTTTTTGTTTCCAATAAATACGGCCTATTCGTCTGTATATCCACATGCCCAGTGCTTCTATGCGACTTTCTAGTTGCCTATTCAATGTTTATTCGATGTGTCCTGGCACCAACACTGTTCAGCCTCATGTTTTCAGCCATGTTGATGAATGCCTTCGAGAACGACGACATTGGAATAGACATCAACTACCGTATGGATGGAAAGTTATTCAATCTCAGAAGGCTGAAAGCTAAAACCAAAATTAACAGCGACACCGTCAGAGAGCTCCTGTTTGCTGATGATTGCGCTCTATACGCCAACTCAGAGGCGGACATGCAAAATAATGTTTTAGCTTTCTCACATGCCTGTGCCAACTTTGGGCTCAATATCAACTTGGAGAAGACTGTAGTTATGTACCAGCCAGCTCCAGGGAATAATCACACTGTGCCGAATATCAAAGTGAATGATCATAGACTAAGTGTTGTGGACAAATTCACCTATCTTGGCAGCATTGTGTCACAAGCTGCCACAATTGATGACGAAGTGAATGCAAGAATCTCCAAGGCCAGTGTGGCCTTTGGCAGACTGTACAAGAATGTATGGGACAGAACTGGAATAAGCCTGCAAACAAAGCTAAAAGTCTACAAAGCAGTTGTATTATCCACATTGCTATATGCTTGTGAAACCTGGACTGTTTATCAGCGACACGCTAGGAAATTAAACCACTTCCACACAGTCTGCCTAAGGAAGCTACTGAAGATTAAATGGCAAGACAAGATTCCAGACACTGAAGTCCTAGAAAGAGCGCCCATGCCCAGTATCCACACTCTACTGATGAAGAATCAGATTCGCTGGGCTGGTCACTTGACTCGCATGCCAGATCACAGGCTCCCTAAACGAATTTTTTACAGCGAACTGCGTCGTGGTAAACGCTCCCAGGGTGGCCAGAGGAAACGCTTTAAAGACACTGAAAATCTCACTGAATGCTTTTGGAATTCATCATGACACCTGGGAGGCTGCAGCCAGAGACCGAAATTCGTGGCGTGCATCATTACGCAAGGGTGCAGTCATATGTGAGGCAACCAGGACTGCAAGAGCTGTGAAGAAAAGGCAGGACAGAAAAACAACTGCAGGAAATCCTCCTCCAGAAACGTCAAGCATTCCTTGCCCACATTGTCAAAGAACATGGCCTTATCAGCCATCTTAGAACCCACGGCTCCACACCTTCAACCCCACTGGATGAAATGAATGGTCATCATCATTCTTGATGGACAAACAACAAACATAACTATTCAATGTCCAGGCTTCCGCGTCATACAGTAGCGTTGAATGTACGTAGCATTTGACAATTCTCATTTTAATGCGTTATTAATCTCTCTAGATGATAATACTGATTTCATGCCGTTGAAAGCATTTTTAGCCTTTCCTATTCTCTTCTTTATTTCTATTTCACTTCTGCCATCATCTGCTACGGCACAGCACTAGGACAAAGATCAAACTAGAAATCGCATTTGTTAGTTATTTATTTCGCGTGAAATTTATTGTCTTTAATGTTGTTTCTTGTATAGGGCCTGGTACTATACCTGGCCGGGGTCTATAACAGAGCGAGCAACGTAGCGTTTTGCAATTATAGACATCTTTTCATTGCGTGTGTGAGTGACCTCCTGATTGCTGTTGACCGGTGACCTCCTGACTGATTACCTTCATCTTCAGCATGTGTTTTGTTGGGAGAGACTGTGGTTTTATTCCAGTTTAGATATCATTGTACTTACACATATATGTATGTTTGAATGTACGTGCATAGTATACAGTGCAGTCTGGTTTTACGGCGCCAGAGACTCGCTGTCGCCCCTTCTTCTGTCAGTTTAAACAGTTCCGCCACGTAAAGGCAGGAGTTGGACTTTAGCTCTCAGATATAATGAATCCACAAACCACCAGGATATATGCAAGGCTGAGAACTCATTCACAACTCTGAGATCTCGGCCATGACAGTAATTTGGAACCAATAAAAATTGTATATTTACGCCACTTCGCCCCGTGACTTCTGTATCAATATCCGCGGTTCCCGCTCGCTCATAGTCCATACATGTGTTACTTATGTTGTTTGTCCATCAAGAATGATGATGACCATTCATTTCATCCAGTGGGGTTGAAGGTGTGGAGCCGTGGGTTCTAAGATGGCTGATAAGGCCTATTTTGGCTCGAAATGTTCTTTGACAATGTGGACAAAGAATGCTTGACGTCTCTGGAGGAGGATTTCCTGCAGTCGTTTTTCTGTCCTGCCTTTTCTTCACAGCTCTTGCGGTCCTGGTTGCCTCACATATGACTGCACCTTTGCGCAATGACGCACGCCACGAATTTCGGTCTCTGGCTGCAGCCTCCCAGGTGTCATGATGAATTCCAAAAGCATTCAGTGAAATTTTCAGAGTGTCTTTAAAACGTTTCCTCTGGCCACCTTGGGAGCGTTTACCACAACGCAGTTCGCTGTAAAAAATTCGTTTAGGGAGCCTGTGATCTGGCATGCGAGTCAAGTGACCAGCCCAGCGAATCTGATTCTTCATCAGTAGAGTGTGGATACTGGGCATGGATGCTCTTTCTAGGACTTCAGTGTCTGGAATCTTGTCTTGCCATTTAATCTTCAGTAGCTTCCTTAGGCAGACTGTGTGAAAGTGGTTTAATTTCCTAGCGTGTCGCTGATAAACAGTCCAGGTTTCACAAGCATATAGCAGTGTGGATAATACAACTGCTTTGTAGACTTTTAGCTTTGTTTGCAGGCTTATTCCAGTTCTGTCCCATACATTCTTGTACAGTCTGCCAAAGGCTGTACTGGCCTTGGAGATTCTTGCATTCACTTCGTCATCGATTGTGGCAGCTTGTGACAGGGTGCTGCCAAGATAGGTAAATTTGTCCACAACACTTAGTCTATGATCATTCACTTTGATATTCGGCACAGTGTGATTATTCCCTGGAGCTGGCTGGTACATAACTACAGTCTTCTCCAAGTTGATATTGAGCCCAAAGTTGGCACAGGCATGTGAGAAAGCTGAAACATTATGTTGCATGTCCGCCTCTGAGTTGGCGTATAGAGCGCAATCATCAGCAAACAGGAGCTCTCTGACGGTGCCGCTGTCAATTTTGGTTTTAGCTTTCAGCCTTCTGAGATTGAATAACTTTCCATCCATACGGTAGTTGATGTCTATTCCAATGTCGTCGTTCTCGAAGGCATTCATCAACATGGCTGAAAACATGAGGCTGAACAGTGTTGGTGCCAGGACACATCCTTGCTTCACTCCATTGGTGACAGGAAAGGGTTCAGACAGCTCACCATTTTCCTGTACTCTTGCCTGCATGCCGTCATGAAATAGCCGCACTATTTGGACAAACTTTCGTGGACAGCCATATTTTGCCATAATCTTCCACAGTCCTTCTCTGCTGACTGTATCAAAAGCCTTGGTAAGGTCAATGAAAGTGGAGAACATTTCGCAGTTCTGTTCCTGACATTTCTCTTGCAGCTGCCTTGCAGCGAAAATCATGTCAACAGTTCCACGTTCTTTTCTGAAGCCACATTGACTCTCAGGAGAAGACCTTGATCGAGATGGGCTGTGAGGCGATTGAGAAGAATTCTGGCGAGTATCTTCCCTGCAATTGAAAGCAAGGAGATGCCTCGGTGGTTGTCACAGGATTGGCGGTTTCCTTTACGTTTGTAAAGGTGGACTATTGACGCGTCCTTAAAATCTTGTGGCATGGTCTCGTTCATCCATATGTTTGTGAAGACTTGGTGAAGCTGCTCTGTTAGGACCGGTGTTCATGTGTTACTACTTCTAGTGCAATGGACAGATTGTTTTTTTTTTTTGCGTGTGGATTAGCTATCCCTATTACCCTATATCCACACACTAATCCTATCCACACACTAACTCGTATCCACACACTGACTACTTTGAAACCATTTACATCTACGCCCCTGGTACAAACGTTCACACTACCTGACACACACGTTCACACTGCCAGACACACAGCTTCACACTAACCGAATAAGGATTTTGTAAATTGAAGCTAGGTGGTATTAAGAGGATTATATACCCGGGTACAACCACGCCGCGTTTGTCAAGTCCCGAAACCCGTCTGACGGGTAGAATGATAGTCTTGCCAACGCCCGCAAAGCACCTGTGCGTGGAAAGCGAACCACTCACTGTTGTTGTTATTGTTGCTGTTGCTGCTGTTGCTGTTGCTGTTGTTGTTGTTATTGTTACTGTTGTTGCTGATGATGTTGTCGTCGTCGTCGTCGTCGTTAGTTGTGTGTTTCTCAGCACAACTTTCTCCAGGCATTGGGATGTAGTATGTTTGACAGTGAACTACTCCAAAACCGGTGGATGACACATTACAAATACACATAAGCACACACTCCCACAAATACTACACCCACACCCCACATACACATGATATGTTGATGACACTGTCTTGATAGCAACAAGTGAGAAGGCTCTACAGCAAATGATAGATACAGCGGTTATAGAACGTGAAAAAAATGGGCCTTAGTTTGAATAACAGGAAGACAGACGTCGTGATATAAACAAAACAGATTGTGTCTACATGTACAATTAAAGTAAATCATATTATTTTGCGACGTGCAGAAATTCAGATCTAGGCACATGAATAACATGGAATGACAGCTGCATAACAGAGATAAAGAACAGAATAGGACAAGCACAATCTGTATTCTATAAATTCAAGAAAATTTTATGCAATAAGGCCTTGTTATTGGAAGTTAGAAACAGAATTTGTGCATGTTACACAGCACCAGTTTTAACATATGGCTGTGAATCCTGGAACATTAGTAAACAGGCGAAACAATCCAATGAAGCCTTGGAGATGTGGTTTTATAGAAGAATGCTGAACATTCCCTGGACAGCTAAGTCTTAATTGGAAAGTTGGATTGGTGGAGAAGCAGGGGGACATCACAAGAGTAGATCATATATGCTGGATAATTTGATGTCATGGCATGGTGGGTTCAGACATGATTGACAGCACACGGGACAGAGAGCTGAGGATAGACATGATCACCAACGCCATGGACTATAAGAATAAGAAGACTTTAAAGTATACGTAACATCAAAGTAAATAGGAATATTCTAAAACAAGTGAATCGGTACAACTATCTCGGAACAATCATAACATTTGATGGGAGGTGCCTTGAAGAGATTAAAACAAGAATCGCTACTGCAAAGGAAGCCTTTTGTGAGATAGAGAACAAATTGACCAATAAAAATGTCAACTGCATTGAGAAAAATAGTGCTGAAGTTTTATATAAAACCTTTCCTGTTATCATCAGTCAGTGCCTTGCCGGCTGGCGTGGGTAATCATGCCTCTCCACAAATTACAATCTCCTACGTCGTGGATTAATTCGTGTGTTGACTCCCTTCCCCGCCATGACACAAGACTGTGAATAATCTTTCACGTCGTCTTCCTTTATCTCTCTTTCTGCAAATATTTCCGGTTATCACAAGATGTTCCAGTTTTTGTCTTCTCATAACGTGGTCAAAATACGATGACTGCCTCTTTCCAATGTTTGTGATAAGTTGTCTTTGCGAATCAGCTTCCCTTAAAACATCCTGACTGCTCTTTTTGGCTGTCCAACTACGTTTCAGCATTCTTCTAAAAAACCACATTTCCGAGGTTTTCTTGGATTGTTTCTCCAGTGTACTAATTCCTGTTATAGAGAGAAACACACCCTTGTCCAACTCCAGTTATTATTGGGAACCATGTTTTTAGTCCAGCACTTGTTCAGATTGCGCTGTTGCTCTCTCTCTCTCTCTCTCTCTCTCTCTCTCTCATCTCTCTCCTCTCTCTCTCTCTCTCTCCTCTCTCTCTCATCTCTCTCTCTCTCGTCTCTCTCTACTCATCTCTCTCTCTCTCTCTCTCTCTCTCTCTCTCTGTGTAGATGGCTCTTACACAGTCTAGTAGTTGACCTTTTATTCCGTAGTTTTCGAATGTTCCCCAGAATATTCTGCTTACTCTGTCGAATGTTTTCTCTTCGTATATAAAGGCGATATTGAATTACTGTTCTAGTTGTTATCTCTCTCTCTCTCTCCCCCCCCCCCCCCCCCCCCCCCCACTAATTTTTCAAAAAGCAAATATTGCATCTGTGCATCCACTACCCTTTCTGAACTCAAGCTGTTCTGGGTTGAATAGTGGTTCCACGATAGATCTTATTCGTTGTTCAAGAATCTTTGCAAATATTTTACCCACATAACTGAGGAGGGAAATGCTTCTGTATATGTCACAATCTTGTTTATTTCTCTTTTTTTTTTTCTTCTTCCACATTGATACAATAATTGCTTTCTGCCAGTCCGCTGGGACAGTTCTTTCTTCCCATGCCATTTTTAAAGATATAACCATGTTACTCCTATTTCTCTGCATGCAGTTATTGCTTCAGTTGTTATTCTATCTATTCCGCTTTGTTCTTTGGAATGTTCTGTATGATTTTCGATGGCCTCCTACTCAATAATTTCTGGCTCATCCTCGTTTGCAAATCTCGGTGTGAATGATGATGTCTTACCAATGTTTGCTGTGTTTAGAATACTCGTCACATTTGTCTTTAATCGTTTCTTCTTCATGTATGGGGTTGCCCGGCCTGTCATTACCGTAATCCGTGGGTTGAAACTGTTAGTCTCTCATTCTCATTTTTGCTACAGCTTTAAAAAAAATTGTCTGCTGGACTTTTCACAAACTTACTGAGATTTTCTCATTACATAATCTCATCCCGCCGGTCTCCCTGGTCGAGGGTTTAGCAGCTTTCTCCGTAACACCGAATACTCTCGTGGTTGACGTGAGCGCAAGAGAATTGAAAGCGGTTCGAATCGAGTCAGTGACTTATGAGAGTATGGAGCCGGTCGCTCAGAAAGTCGTGGCGTGCTGATGAGCGTAATCTAGCCTAGGAATCAAAACACAGCTGAAAGATGATGATGCTGACCGCAATATCCTGTAACAGGATGGAAATGCCGGGGGGGGGGGGGGGGGGATAATCTCATCCATAACACACCAAAAAAGAAATTCGACCCCGACGAGATTCGAACTCGCAATCTTCTGATCCGAAGTCAGACGCCTTATCCATTAGGCCACGAGGCCGCCCGACATAGACGGTGACTTATCTCGTGTCATTTCATTTCTTGGTGGTGCCATATATGATATTATAAACAATTTAAAATGACACAAAGTAGTGCAGCTTTACATAACAGATTTACGACATAAACAGGACGTTGCGGCGATTAACCTTCATCAGCAAACAAACACATTCACAAACACAACATATAGTCAAGTCCGAAGTCAGACGCCTTATCATCCATTTAGGCCACGAGGCCGCCCAACATTTAAATAATAATAATAGCTAAAAAATATTGTCTGCTGGACTTTTCACAATCTTACTGAGATTTTCTCATTATTTAATCTCATCCCCCCGTCTCCCTGGTCGAGGAGTTAGCAGCTTTCTCCGTAACCCCAAATACTCTCGTGGTTGACGTGAGCGCAAGACAATTTAAAGCGGTTCGAATCGCGTCAGTGACTTATGAGAGTATGGAGCCGGTCGCTCAGAAAGTCGTGGCGCGCTGATGAGTCTAGGAATCAACATACAGCTGAAAGATGATGATGTTGACCGTAATATCCTGAAGCAGGATGGAAACGCCGGGGGGAAGGGGGGATAATCTCATCCATAACCTCATCCCACCAAAAAAAAAAAAATCGACCCCGACGAGATTCGAACTCGCAATCTTCTGATCCGAAGTCAGACGCCTTATCCATTAGGCCACGAGGCCGCCCGGCATAATCGGTGACTTATCTTGTGTCATTTCATTTCTTGGTGGTGCCATATATGATATTATAAACAATATAAAATGACACAAAGTAGTGCAGCTTTACATAACAGATTTACGACACAAACAGGACGTTGAGGCGATTAGCCTTCATCAGCAAATAAACACATTCACTAACACAACATATAGTCAAGGAGATCTCCTGTGACTACAATCTATACTACGCAGTTCCACCCAATTTTAATTATCAATATGATATTACGATGGTTTAGGTTTTGTTGCAGGACCACCCTTAGTGGATAAGGTCCCAGGAAAAATACTAACTGATATTGACCAGATCGAATGCCCATTAGTCGGATTAGGTGTATAACTAATAAGTGTATACAAATGTAGCTTTATTAATTGATTCAATGCCGAAGGATTTTATATCGCCAGATGTGACCTAACTTACCATTTGGGCAGAAGGCGACATATCGCTTTACTAGGGTCACCGTGCTGCTAAGAGTTACGGACGCGATTCGTAAGCTCGCTTACCCGCGTTCGAAACACATCTGCGACCGATTTGGCAGCAGACAGGATTGCGCTGGGTTTTAACGTGTTGGTATGGGAGCCGGTCGTTCAGAAAGCAGCCGGTCGTTTAGAAAGCAATGACAAACTACTGAACGTAAACTTGCCAAGACAATAACACCAGCAGTAGAATGCTGGTGTTGACAGTGATGTCATGTAAATAGGATATGCAAAAATAGTGTCATCTTGTTATTTGTTTTGTTTCGTGGTATCATCCACAATTTCAATCTCAGTGAACGGAAATGTAAATTATAATACTTGTTCATTTTATTGTGTACGGCGTTTGGCCCACACCTACATTTTGTTTGGCACTGAGTTAAAGGCGTGGTCACGGATCTGTCACTTGCTTGCTTACATATGAGATAACATAATCACCTTATACAAAGAGAACTTGGGGGGGGGGGGGGGGGGGGGGGGGGGGGGTCGGCATGGCAGAATGGATTAGAGAGCTCGCCGTTAAACTTCCGGTGTACTAATGCCGAGGAAGCTGGCTCAACCATTCCACTGGTCTGTTAGACTAAAATGTTGACCTCTCATCCTTGTCTTGGGGACGCAAATTACAAGTACCTGAGAAGTCGGAGTGGATTGGTCTGTTGGTCTGGGACGCTGGTAATGTAGTAGGGAAAGTTAATTCACACGTAAAAATCAGCCCAGTACACTAGAAGTAACAGCATGCGTATGGACTAAGCTTAAGTTCAAAGCAAGAAAAAAGCAACAACAAGAACAACCAATGTTACTTGCCATGACGCAAGACTGTCAAGAATTTTCTCACGCTGTATTCTCCTGACTCTCTTTCCACAAATCTTCCCGGCTGTCACAACATGTTCCAGTGTTTGCTTTTCTCATAATGGGGAACAACTAAATAACGACTGCTTCTTTCTGATGTTTGATATTATCATGTACCACGTACTATTCTGTTCACCGCCAGGCGGGTATTGGTGCACGATACGGCAGATATGGTCAGAACTCTTTGGGATCCTGTTGTAGAGCGGAATACATCGTCACTGCCTGGAGAGAATGATGCGACAGGGAGTGACTGGAGGATCTGGTTGACATTCAGTTTTCCATGCAGAGGTTAGATGGATACATAATTATATTGCAGCTTGTACCTTTAGTAATGGGGCTCTTCGCTGGGCTGAGGTAGGATGGGAATGTCACGAGTGCAGTGATGAAGGTTCTGGACTTAACTCAACTCATGCCAGCTCAACTCAATGCATTTCAGTATCACTACTGGTGTGTGGGGAATGAGTTGTCTTGAGTGAGAAGTAAAGTCGCAGTCGTTACGATGATGATGATGATGATGATGATGATTGATGATGATGATGATGATGATGATGATGATCAGCAGTATTATATTTCAGTGATGATATCCAGTGGTTAAATGTTAATTGTTTATAATATGAAATATTTCCTCCAACAGTTCCTCTCTAACTCAGCTTCACATTATAACACAAGACAGCATTGCAGATATAGAAAATCAATTTTACACGAACAAAAGAGAAGACAACTGTGCAGAAACAATTTATGTTTACCAGTTTTGAAGTGCCGTTCTCCGTGGCGAATGGTTTATGGTTCGTAAATCCCGCTTACCCGCTTTCCAAACAAATCTGCGCGCGATTTGGCAGCAGACCGCGTTGCGCTAGATTTTAACGAATTGGTATGAGGGGGGGGGGGGGGTTGAAGTGAATCACCTCAATACTAATATATGCCTGTATAAGTTAATCAGGTCTTAGATATGACTGAGCTAGCGTATGACACTAGACGGTACTATCTTATTTCTGTTAGCGCTTATTATTGGGCGGCGCTCACCACACCGACACCCCACACTGAACCAACGGCTTCGGGAGGAGGGGCGCTAATTGGGAGGGTACAAGCCTTACCCTGGTGTCAGGAAATGCAACCTAAAGACTAAATATCGTGGCTAGGCAGACCAGGCCCTAAGCCTTAGTCAGCAACTAGTCTAGGATCGAAGCTTCGACAGGGGGGCAGTTAGAGTATTGTTTTGCTGATCCAGCAGCTTGTGAAGCTTGTCTTGATCCAGACATATTGTTGTTACCTTTCCTCTGGAGTAAACAAGGCAGGCCGAGAGAGAGAGAGAGAGAGAGAGAGAGAGAGAGAGAGAGAGAGAGAGAGAGAGAGAGAGAGAGAGAGAGAGAGAGAGAGAGAGAGAGAGAGAGAGAGAGAGAGAGAGAGAGGGTAATCATGCTACAAGGGCAAGACATGACCAATACACTTCATCTCAGGCTTTGTACAGGGCGAGTGAGCTTTTTATGCCTCTTTTAAAGGCGCCAGCACAGTACAATCTAAAGACTCAGCTGAACTGATAACGAGTTAAGCAAACAACAAGGCTACTACATCACATCATGTTTTATTCAGGCCAGTACATTTATCTTGTAAAATGATACGAGGGCAGTGTCCTCCATTAACACTTACAGAATCAATGGGTAAGTGTTGGCGCATGATAAATCAGATGTGGCCAGGGCCCTTTGGGATGGTATGTATTGCGTGGAAGAACAGATGCACCATCATTGGCTGGAGAGAATGGCGCCGCATGGAATGACCATTCGATCTGACCGATACTCAGTTCTCCGAGGAAGGCCCAGACGGACACATGATCAGATTGTAACTGGTAGCATTAGTATTGGGAATTTTCGCTGGCTGTTGAGGTTGAGGACGGAGTGTTTATGGAAATGCCCCAAGTGCTGTGATGTCTGAACTCAATACAACTATCCTACTTGATGCACTCAAATCTGCACTGTAAATGAGCCACAACTCTTCTACTAAAGACAACACTTCTTCACAACGCAAGGCTTCTACTTAACACAAATCTACTCAGCTCAATTCCTGTACTCAACTAAAATCGTCTACTTAACACAGCTCTACTACACAACATTCCACTCAACACTCAACTTTTAATTTGAAGCCCCCTCGTATTTGGCCTGTGACAAATCACAATATTCACTACTTCTTGAGAGGAATTATAACCAAAATAATGCTGCTTATGTTTTCCAGGGCGTTGCCATCCATCCCGAGTTAATTTTCTAAGAATTTTACGTCTAGTAGTTCGCCATAGCTTTGTGTTTACTTTGTTTGAACGAGAAGTCAACTGACCGTGTGTAGAACTAACCCACTGCTCGACCATTAGCGCACAGGAAGGTTAACTGCGAACGCGTTAAACCTCACACGCAACCACACACGTATGGCCGAATGGATTAGAATGCGTGTTCTCAAATATCCGGTGTGCTGATGCCAAAGTAAGTGGTTCGACCCCTACACCGGACAGCTGGACTAAAATGTTGACCTGTCATGCTTGACTTGGGGACGTAAATTACAAGTACCTCTGAAGTCGGAGTGGGTTCGCCTGATGGCGAGGGACGCTGATAATAGGGAAAGCTAATCTACACGCAAAATTTTCTCCATCACTACTATAAAAATAGTGTGTATGGGATACGCTTGAGTTCAAATCGAGCTAGTACCCCCCCCCCCCCCTCCAAAAAAAATAAACCTTACACACACACACATCACACACACACACACACACACACACACACACACACACACACACACACACACACACACATATCTCATCTCATACTGTTCCTCTTGTACCTTGCCAAAAAATTTATCCCCACAGCTCCTAAAATGTTGTA
>JACEFZ010027482.1:122500-142500 GCA_014155875.1 Cepaea nemoralis
TGTGGTGACATTGGACAATATGATCACGTGTTTTGTGTATTTCAGTTGTGGTGACATTGGACAATATGATCACGTGTTTTGTGTATTTCAGTTGTGGTGACATTGGACAATATGATCACGTGTTTTGTGTATTTCAGTTGTGGTGACATTGGACAATATGATCACGTGTTTTGTGTATTTCAGTTGTCGTGACATTGGACAATATGATCACGTGTTTTGTGTATTTCAGTTGTCGTGACATTGGACAATATGATCACGTGTTTTGTGTATTTCAGTTGTGGTGACATTAGACAATATGATCACGTGTTTTGTGTATTTCAGTTGTCGTGACATTGGACAATATGATCACGTGTTTTGTGTATTTCAGTTGTCGTGACATTGGACAATATGATCACGTGTTTTGTGTATTTCAGTTGTGGTGACATTGGACAATATGATCACGTGTTTTGTGTATTTCACTTGAAAGGTTCGCTTTGAACTTACGCCCAGTCCATTCATGTGCTACTACTTCTTGAGAAGAGACTGATTTTTGCGTGTGAATTAACTTTGCCTACTTCCAGTGTCCCTCGCCATAAGGTCAACCCACTCCGACTTCAGAGGTGCTTGAAATTTATGTCCCCAATTCAAGGGCGAGAAGTCAAGATTTTAGTTGAACTGACTGGTGTAGGGGTTGAACCTGCTACCTCGACATCAACAGAACGGGTGTTTCAGAACAAGCGTTCTTATCCATTCGGCCGTGCTGACCTCCACTTAGGCCTAATAAATGTGATGGTTTTATTGAACATGTCACGTGACCACGGCGTGTTCGTGCCACGGGAACTGGTTTTCTTGTTTTAATGAATCACGATTATCGATAATGAACGTGTACGATGATGATAAAGACAAGAATGACGTTGACTGACGAATATTTATACAAACAATATTGTTTTTTTTTTTAATTTGCATGTTTTTTGCACGACTTCGCGATCAACCCAAAGTTGATTTCCTAGGTAATTCTACGTTCAGCAGTTTCCAAGTGATGTTTGAACGAGACTTCAACGTTTCAGTCCCACTGACCGAAGTAGGGTTGGACCCATTATCCCGCCGTTAGCGCACCAGAAGTTTAACAGCTAGAACGCTATTTTCCTTTCGGCGGCATCGACTGCTGCAAAACAGACTATTGCACAATTTATTGCCTGAGGTATTTCGCTGTATCTCGTCACGTAAATATTAAAGAACAAACATTGGTATCATCATTGCAATCATATTCATAATCATAATAATAATCATCATCATTATTATCATCATCATCATCGTTATAATCGTTATCATCAGCATCATCATTATAATCATCATCATTATAATCATCATCATTATCACATCCACCACCACCACCACCACCACCACCACCACCAACACCACCACCACCAACACCACCACTACCACCGTCACCATTAGTATCATTATGCTTATCATCATCATTATTCTTTCAACACCGTCAACATTATTACTAACGAGTGTGTGTCCGGTCATGGTAACTTCCTGGCTAGGCTAGAGATGACACTCAATGATTGTACATCATATTCCTTCCTACGTTCCCCCACGCCCACCCCTGTGTACGTCGCCAGCCTCGCGCTCCGAAGGTTGTGGGTTTAATTCAGGGCAACGTCGTTCTGTTCACGAGTGAATTTCCCCCCGGATACTCCTGGGGGTTGTCGCTGGAGCTACGGAGTTCGTGCTTTGTGGGACGCTTTCGACAAGTCGCCCTGCGAAAAGAGACCGAGACACATTGGATAAAATCCTTGCAGTGATGTCGGGCTTCTTGCCTTTTACACCTTTCAGATATTGTTTTTCACCATCATCAACACGGACATCGTTGTCACCAACACTACATCCGATATCGTTATTGTCGTCGTCTTTAATTTCGGTCTAATGTATCATCGTTAATATAATATAAGCAGTCGACGTAGCCTAAATGATAATAGAGCGCTTTATCTCTTAGACTTCCAGTGCGCTTATGGCGGAGTAGCGAGTAAACTGCACCCGTAAATCGAATGAGAGAGTCCGGAAACGAACGCAGAACCTTCGGAACACGAGGCAGGCTACTTAACCACGTCGCTACGGAGCACCCTTTCAACTTGAAGATAGTTGGTATCTTGAAAGCAGTTAACTCACAAAGAGGACTCGTTACTCGCATGAGAAGAAAACAGTTCACACGGTTTGGGCACTTTGCGAGAAGAGACAAACGGGAGTACTTTGTGACAATGGGAAAGTTGGAGTGGAGGAGAAACAGTAAGTGGACCACAGAGAAGAAGTTGGGCAGTTTGACATCATGGCATGAAGGAACAACAGTATCAGAAATGATTGGCAGTACGAGATACAGAAGGCTGTGGACAGACATGATCACCAAAATCATACGACATGGACAATAAGAAGATTGACATTGCACTAGACAGCAGGCTATGGATAGACATGGTCAACAACACCACACGGCATAGGCTATAAGAGGATTGGCAGTACACGAGACATAAGGTGGTAGACAAACACGATCACCAACACCACACGGCATGCAGTATAAGAAGATTGGGAATATAAGAAACAGAAGACTGTGGACGGACATGATCACCAACACCACACGGCATGAAGTATAAGAAGATTGGGAATATAAGAAACAGAAGACTGTGGACGGACATGATCACCAACACCACACGGCATGAAGTATAAGAAGATTGGGAATATAAGAAACAGAAGACTGTGGACGGACATGATCACCAACACCACACGGCATGCAGTATAAGAAGATTGGGAATATAAGAAACAGAAGACTGTGGACGGACATGATCACCAACACCACACGGCATGAAGTATAAGAAGATTGGGAATATAAGAAACAGAAGACTGTGGACGGACATGATCACCAACACCACACGGCATGGACTATAAGAAGATTGGGAATACATGGAACAGAAGACTGTGGACAGACAAGATCACCAACACTACACGGCATGGACAATAAGAAGATTGGGAATATAAGAAACAGAAGACTGTGGACGGACATGATCACCAACACCACACGGCATGGACTATAAGAATATTGGGAATACATGGAACAGAAGACTGTGGACAGACAAGATCACCAACACTACACGGCATGGACAATAAGAAGATTGGGAATATAAGAAACAGAAGACTGGACGGACATGATCACCAACGTCACACGGCATGGACTATAAGCAGATTGACAGTGCACGAAACAAAAGGCTGTGGAGAGACATGATCACCAACCCACACAGCATGGACGATAAGAAGAAAAAGATTCCCATTCTGCACTCTGTTTGATTGAACAATGGATATTTTATGGAATTCGGAATTGGAAACAAAAAAAGCTTGGGGCTAAGTTTTTGTCTCACCGTTAGTCCAAGCCCTAATGTGCGTGCAGACCGTTACTCATTTGTGTGTGAGCATCACGCATGCATTCGATTAGCTCAATAACCCGTCCCGGTGGTAGCTAATGGCTGCAGCAGAACTATAGATGCAGGACTGATGTATTGTCCAGTGTCCTGTATATGGATGGACCTTCACGTGCACTAGCTCAGCTGTTTCCCCTGCGTATTGGATTGTTATCTGATCACAATGAAATACCTAAAAACTGCCCAGTTTCGGATTTTTAAAATTGACCTAGGCTCGCAGGTCGACCTAACCTAAAACTGGTACCAAATAATGTATTGGGAAGTATCGGGATACTCAGCAATTGACCCACAGAGTGCCGATTGGTCTATGAATATATGGGTCTATCACCGTATGCCCAATGCACATAAGGCGTGTAAAAAAGAGTCCGTTACTCGTTCAAAGACTTCAAACAATCAGAGAAAAGATTTGTTGGATTGTATCTCTAGGACATGCTGGTATGGTGGGAAACAGCAGGCGGACAGATTGGCTGTTTCTGCACCGCTGAGTGGGGTACATTGGCTGTTGTTGCACCGCTGGGTGGGGTTGATTGGCTGTTGTTGCACCGCTGGGTGGGGTATTCGTGCATGAGAAGGCAGACGTAGTTGGGGGATCTTTGGGATCGTGTGTATAGTTCAGAAGAACGGATATGTTACCACGGCTTGGAGAGAATGGTGCTGCAGGGAGCGACCAGAGAGTCTGAATGACATGCAGGATCCGATGAAATGCCAGACGAACACATTAATCAGACTGCTACTGCTACCATTAGTATAGGGACTCTTCGCTGGTTGTTGGAGAAGAGAACGGAGCAGGTATGAGATTGTCCCGAGTGCTGTGAAGTCGGTTCTTGACGCAAATCAACTCTTACTTAAAAGGTTATACTTTATAAGAGTGAACTACTCGAATGATGGCGCTCATACAACACCACCACTAACAACAACAACATCGTCATCGTAAACACCACCACCAACAACAACAACAACACCTCGCCGGTAGTACAGGGTTTGTGCACGGTATTAACTGCCTCCTGCATGTGTGATCAACGACAGGAGACTGGAACACTTAGATGGATATTCGTGTGAAATTAAGGCGATAACATCCTAAAACAAAATAAACCAAGTTAAACAAACCAAATATTGCTTCTTTGGCGTCTTACTGGCAATAGACAGCGTTAACCTGTCTTCAACTCTGTGTTAATCTATCCAGTTTAGTCGGAAGCACGCAAACACGTCACAAACAAACACGCGTTCAATTTTCATTTCTGCTTACATTACAAAATGTTTGCCGCCCGAGTGACATTAAAAAGCGTTAAGAACGATCCGCAATCGGCAACATAACAAATAATTCATATTTGAATATGTAAGCTCAAAGAAGCATGAGATATTGCTGGCTGAAGCGGTGGTTGATACGGTATTTTGAAAGAAACACTTTTTTGAACTACGCATGCAAAAGTGTGGTCGGGAAATGGGTGCAACTCGTAATGGAGTATTTAAACTGCAAGTAATTATGTCGTCGGTGTGTTACCGGGTGTGCCTAAGGGAGAAACAGTATAGTAACACCGTAATCTATGGCGCATGATGTAAGATGTGATTAAGGAAGCTTGGTGTAGGATTGGTTGTCCCATTCGGTAGGAAACGTTTGCTGCAAAATCTAACCAACCATGAACAAGGGTGAAGGTAAGAAACGTCAACCAGGAAGAAAGGAGTGTCTTCTAGAAGAGGTATGACGCTATAGGAGAAAGCCTGTAGGGAGTCCGGATTGCCAGCTTACCTATTTCACCATATAACATCTACAGAATTGGCACCTGGAGAAGAAATAAATTGGAGAACTTCGTGACAACTGGCAAGATTGAGGGGAAAAGAACAAGAGTTGATCGTTCAGAAACTTGACAAGAAATCATAAACAGCCAAAAAGTGATGGAGTTGACTGCGATGTACTGTACAAAATATGTATCTAACTTAAATGTTAAATCGGTACTGTATGGAATATTAACCTCTAACGTCAAATCGGCACTGCATAAAATGTTGACATTTAACGTTAAATCGCCGGTCTCCCTGGCCAAGGATTTAGCGACTTTCTCCGTAATCCCGTTTATCCACGTGAGCAAACGCGACTGCGCGAGAATCGGTAGCGGTTCTCGCCGTGCCAGTTACTTACGGGATATGTGAGCCGGCCGCTCAGAAAGCAATGACAAACTACTGAAAGTAATCTTGCCAAGAAATCAATAACAGCGCTAAAATGCTGGTGTTGACAGCGATGTCCTGTAATAGGATATGCGGGAAAAAACCCGTTAAATCAGTACTGCTGTATGGGTCAGAAATACGGGGATCGACTATAACAATGACTAAATAGACTACACACATTGGTGAACTGTTGGGTGTTTGTGCCTGCTTGAAGGACTAACATGGTATGATTGAATCACTATTGCCGAGTAGAGAGAGAGAGAGAGAGAGAGCGAGAGAGAGAGAGAGAGAGAGAGAGAGAGAGAGAGGCGAAAAACAAAGAGAGAGAGAGAGAGGGAGCGAAAGACACAGAGAGAGAGAAACAAAGAGAGACAGAGATAGACAGAGTGAGAGAGTAGAGAGACACAGAGAGAGCAAAAGACACACACACACACACAGAGAAGAGAGACAGAAAGAGTAAGAGAGAGAGAGACAGAGATGAGAGAGGCAGAGAAAGAGAGATTGAAAGACAGGGATAGCGAGAGAGAGAGAGAGAGAGAGAGAGAGAGAGAGAGAGAGAGAGAGAGAGAAGAGAGAGCGAAAGACAGGGAGAGCGGGAGAGAGAGACAGAGAGAGAAATTCAGGGGAGCGAGAGAGAGAGAGAAAGAGTGAGTGAAAGACAGGGAACGTGAGAGAGAGAGAGACAGAGGGAGAGCGAAATACAGGGAGAACGGGAGAGAGACAGTGAGAGAGAGAAAGACAGGAGAGAGAGAGAGAGAGAGAGAGAGAGAGAGAGAGAGAGAGAGAGAGAGAGAGAGAGAGAGAGAGAGAGAGATTGCATTGAATCAAGAGGTGAGGAAAAGACACTGGTCTGGATAGGAGGGCACACCAGATTATAGTTTAACTAGAAATGTTTTCTCTTCCTGAGCAATGAAAGGGCAAAATAGTGGGAGACCTAAAACACTGGGAGAAGACAATTAGAGACATATAGATAACATGGGAGGATACGGACGGAGGTGCGAGAGCTGACAACAGATACGACAGCTTGAGTTGACTGAGAACCTATACTCCAATGTGGGGGTATACAGGACAGAAGAATAATCCCTTTCCGTTGATATCCTGAGAGCTTTTAAATTGCTCTCCGTTTCCTATAGTGAATAAACGCAGGCAAAAGACCTACTTGAACTTAAAGAGAATTTAAACTGCCGTACACAACACACAAATTGTAACGGCCACCACTAAAGCAGATAAGAATGATCAAAAGCTGAGTTGACGTAACCTCCAGGACCTTTCCCAGTAACGAAACAAATAAATGAATCAAAAGAGTGTATTATGAGTTCAAACTACTTGAGTGACAAAACCGTTGAGCTTCGATCGGTTCTGTGGGTTCGGTTTTATTTAATCCCTTAGAATCCTCGCTGCAGGAGTGTCTTTTCTGGGTTCCCGGCCTTGAAATTCTTGACGTCTGCGAACTCTTTACGTCAGTCGCCAGATGGGGTAATCTCCAGCGATTACTTTGGTTGTTGAACCCCACACGTGTTCTTTTCGCGTTCCATAGATCACCCAAGAAGCTCCTCCTTTTCGTGAACGAGATCTGTAGCTTTGGCGAAGATCCAGATTTGTTTTAAAGAACCACACACTGTATAAATCTTTTTCATTCTTGGGTTATCATCATCAAGTGCCCTGCCAGCTAGGGTGAGCGTTCATGGCTCTCCACAGATCTCGGTCTTTGGTGTTTTGGATCAACTCTGCTGATGATATTCCTCCATGCCACCGTCTCAATTCATCCAACATCATTTCTCTTGGTCGGCCTCTGCCTCTCTTCCCCTTGATCTTTCCAGTTGTCACGATGTTCTCCAATGTCCCTCTTCTCATCACATTACCACAGAAAGATGTTTGTCTCTTTCTTATTGTTGTATATAATGTTCTAATTTCATTAGCCTCTTTCAGGTAGTCGTTGATAGTTACTTTGGCAGTCCAAGGAATTCGCAACATTGGTCTCAAGAACCACATCTTTGTTGCTTTCAAGTTCTTCCTAATTTGTTCATTTACATTCCAAGATTTACTGTCATACAGCAAAACAGGTTCTATATAGCATTTCAGCATTCTCTTACATTCAATCTTGGGTGTGTTTTCGAAATTTAAAGTTTTAGCCACACTCCCTACTCTTTTCAATTTTTAACTGAATGAGTGATATTTAACGTTTTAAAAATTCTTTTACATTTTATCACATTCCAGTCATCATCATCATGAGCCGTGCCATAAGCGTTGGCGGTCATGTTTCGCCATCTTACACGATTACCAGTCTAACCATTCAGAGTTAGTGCCACGAGATTACCCTTGGGGAGAAGACTCATCTGCCGGGACATTCATCCCTGCCATTGGAGAGATACGATCCACCTAGCACCAGTCTAATACTTAGCGGGGAAGAGGACTACAACCTCCAGGTGAACTCGGTCTCACACTGACCTTAACATTGACTGTCACGGACATATCTGTACCACATGTCCAAAGTTTCCATGAAGCAGAGAGCAATCGATCTGTTCACAATATGACGCCATTTTCTATAACTTGTCAGTGTCACTGTTCTAAGAGAGGGAATCTCGAATAAATTTTCTTTCTGCTGTTACTGGACTGTGACTTGTTAGTTTCCTTAACTGTTATTGATAGTTTCTTTAGTTTGTCTTTAAGTGGCCAAGGTCCTGAAGTGGGCGGTAGGAAAACTATAAGGGGACAGACAGGAGACCCAATTCAAGATCTATAATGGCAAGAATGGGTATCCCAACCCAATCTTACCACAATCTTATAAACTGTTAACACCGACTGCATCACCCATTGAGTACTGGAAAAGAAGCTATTGGCTGTAGACTGTGTTCCCATTACACCTCGATGTTATTTGGAGAACCCTTTGTACAACCGTTAGATCATATCATGTGACACGTGAATGAAATAATTATGAAGAGCTTGGAAGCATCTGAGTTGTGGTGCCTGAGGCGAATATTGTATTTTCAAATGGGGCAGTGAGAATCATTTTGTATGATATTCACTGGCACAGGAACGGTGCATAATAGGGCGACCCTTTGCCGTGGAGTTAGAACCGCGAATAACTAACTATTTAACTAACTAACTAACTAACTAACTAACTAACTGACAAACTAACTAACTAACTAACTAACTAACTAACTGACTGACTAACTAACTAACTAACTAACTAACTAACTAACTGACTAACTAACTAACTAACTAACTAACTGGCTAACTAACTAACTAACTAACTAACTGGCTAACTAACTAACTAACTGGCTAACTAACTAACTAACTAACTAACTAACTGGATAACTAACTAACTAACTGGCTAACTAACTAACTAACTAGCTTACTAACTAACTAACTAACTGGCTAACTAACTAACTAACTAACTAACTGGCTAACTAACTAACTGGCTAACTAACTAACTAACTAACTGGATAACTAACTAACTAACTGTCTAACTAACTAACTAACTAACTAACTAACTGGCTAACTAACTAACTAACTAACTAACTATCTAACTTGTCAGAGTAAATGATTGCCTGAAAGATGGTTCTTCTTTGTTTTGGTTCGCTGGCTTTGAATTTCACCCCAGTCCATACACCTGCTACTACTTTGTTGTTAGTGCATTGGACTGATGTTTGCGTATGGATTGGCTTTTCCCTATTACCAATGTCGCTCACCATCAGGCGAACCCACTCTGACTTCTGAGGTACTTGTAATTTACGTCCCCAAGTCAAGGATGAGAATTCAACATTATAGTTCACCTGACCGGTGTAGGGGTTGAACCTGCTACCTTGGCATCACCACACTGGATATCGCACTAATAACAGTGATGATTGGTCTATAAATATATGGGAATAGCACTATGCGGCCAACACGCCATTAGTGCATCTAAACGTGTCCTTTACTTTACCTAACCATCTCATCTCATCTCATCTCATCTCATCTCATCATGTTCCTCTTGTACCTTGCGGTGTCGAGGTGAAGTATAAACAGCGGGAGAGTGCCCGCTTATTGGCTTCATATATCCATATTCCCATGGTCTCTGCTATTCCCTCCGTCCATGGTTTACGTGGTCGGCCTCTTCCTCTGCTTTCATCTGGTCTGTACATCATTGTTTGTTGTGGCACGCTGTTCATGGTAACCTAGTTACTTGTCCAAACCATTTCACTAGCTGTCTTCTAATAAAATCTAGCGCTGCTATAACCCAACTTTAGTCCTGATATCTTCATTTCTGATCTTCTCGATACATTGAGTATTCTTCTCAGGAACCTCATTTCTGTTGTGATTTTTCGGTTCTCTTTTTCTGTAATTGTCCAGGTTTGGCATTGGTAGCATAGAGTTGGCAGGACTACGTCAATAATACAATGTTTACATCTTCATATACAAGGTCAGCATGGCCGAATAGATAAAAACGCATGTTCTTAAAAATCCGGTGTGCTGATGCCGAGGTCAGGGGTTCAACCCCTACACCGGACAGTTGGACTAAAATGTTGACCTTGTGGACGTTAATTACAAGTACCTCTGAAGTCGGAGTGGATTCGCCTGATGGTGAGGGATACTGTTAATGGGGAAAGCTAATCCACACGCAAAATTCAGTCAAGCACTACTTGAAGTTGTGTGTCTGGACTACGCTTGAGTTCAAAACAAGAGAGCGCAAACAAATAATAAACGGTATCACATTTCTATGCGACTTTAAACAGGCAAGAGGATCGACTTCATTGACCGGATTTTATTCCATATGGCTCGGTCTCTTTCCGGAGGACGTCCTCCCGAAAGCGTCGCACAAAGCATGAACTCTGCGGCGACCTCCAGGAGTCTCTAAGAAAATTTCACCCGTGAACGTTCGGTTCACGGGTGAAATTTTCTTGAGACTCCTGGAGGTGGCCCTCTTGAAGACTCCTGGACGTAGCCCTGAATCGAACCAACAACCTTCGGAGCGTAAGGCAGGCAACCGTAACCACTTCCCTACGGAGACTCCCGTGTATGAGATAAAGTGCCCAACTCCATTCGGCTCCGTCGCGACTTTCATTCAGTACACGTAGGTGTCTATATTTATAGATCTGCTGTGGCCTTGACTGGAAAGGTGCACGCTCTATTTAGTAAGAATATCTGCACCAGCTTTCTATAGTTGACCGAAAGGTCATAGAATAAGGAACACTTTCTTTAACTCGGCTTGGTTTTGTTCAATGTTTACCAAATGTTTACACGGTATTCAGGCTGGTATAATTGGATCCTCGCTAATGTTGCTGTGTTCGTGCTCTCATCATCATCATATGCCTTGCCAAACGGTGTAGGCGTCCATGTGTCTGTACATATTTAGGTCATTGGTGTAATATGGGAAAGTACGTAGGTGAATAGATTATAGCAGTCGGCGTAGCCGAAAGGACAAGAGCGATATTGCTATTTAACTTCCGGCGTGTTGGTGGTTGCGTAGAGGGTTCACCCCAACACTGGTCAACTGAACGTGAATGCAACAACTCGCCCAGAAAGCGATGGTAAACTATTAAACATAAAATCGCTAAGAAAATTCACGCGGGGTTGGTCACAAAGTCCTGCAAAGAAGATGCAATTTTTGTTTAAAAGATAAATTTATCTAATGTGTAAGAATGTTTCCTCTACTTCATATATCTGTTATCTTCCAATGGCTCGATTCAAAGATCACAGATGATGAGAACTGTATGGATATTTTGCCCTGGCCATGCGGGAGTGCGGGGGAATGTACAGGCTGATAGGATGGCAGGGAATGCACCGCGTGGTGGTCGAGTATCTATGGACAAGGGAGAGGTGATCGTGCGTCCGTGGGACCAGGTGGAGAAGGTGGGAGAACAGATTTGGAACCCGTAAGTGGAAAGAATGAGATTGCGGGGAACGGCAGAGGTTCTGGAAGAATCTCAAAACTGAGAGGGAAGATCAGGAGTGCTTTCAATCAGATAACGGTTGGAACGATTAGTAGTGTTACTCGTCGCTGGCTGTTCAACGAGGGGACGGAGAGCATATGTGAATGTCCTGAGTACAGTGATGTCGGTCCTTAACTCAACTCACATTCGCTTAAAAAGTGGGACTTCAACTCAACTCAACTCAACTCAACTCAACTCAACTCAACGTATCTCCCAATAGAGAATAGGTACTCCAACCAACCCCTTCTGTTTTGTCATCTCGTACCGCTACCTCCAAGACTGATGATAGTGTGAGATACCGAACCACCACCGCGCACGCTTATCGGCATATCATTTGAAGATGATGATGATAAAGATGATGATGGAGCTACCTCTATGTCAACCTCCTGTTATCCTTCTCTATTTTTAATGCTCTTCTCCGTGGGTTTTTAGGTCTCTCTCTCTTTTTATTTTGAACTGTGAGTTCCGGACGAAGAACTTTCCAGTTGTACTGATAACAGTTTTTCAATGTATGCCCTGTCCAACACTAGTGTCATTTCTCCTTAAGCTCAGAATTAGTTGTTTTTTTTTTTCTTGTTTTTTTTTTTCAGGGGTTGGCTGGCTTGAACTCAAGTGTAGTCCATACATGTGCCACTACTTCTAGTGCACTGGACTGATTTTTGCGTGTGATACAGCTTTCCCTATTACCAGTGTCCCTCGCTATCATATGAACCCACTCCGTCTTCTGAGGTACTTGTAATTTACGTCCCCAAGTCAAGGACGAGAAGGCAACATGTTAGTCCAACTGACCGGTGTAGGGGTTGAACCCGCTACCTCGGGAACTTAGGAAGTTTAAGAGCGAGCGGTCCTATCCATTCGGCCATGCTGACCTCTCAGAATTAAGAGTTCTTCCCTAGCATTTTCGCTCTTCTGATCTTTGTAATGTGATGAGAAGAGAGACGTTTCAGATTGTCATGACAACTGGAAAGATCATTGGGAAAAGAGGCAAAGGCAGGCAGACAGAAATATTGCTGGACGGACTGAGTCTGAAGCATAGAGGAATAAAATCAGCAGAGCTGATTTAGAACGCTTAGAACCGAAATCTGTGGAGAGATACGAAAAACGATGCCAGCTGACATGATGATAGTGATGTTATGTGTAGGCATCAAGTAATCAATGAATGTGATGTTATAGTGAATGTTCCAGCCATTTTCATTGTTACTGACCCACAGCGAATGTTGCAGCCAGTCTCCATGTTTGTCATCCATACGGTGGCACTTAGTAATGTTGACTAAATCGCTGTTGACACCTTGTGGCATTGATTGCATGGACAAGCAAATATTGATATCCTTTTTGCGTTCCCCTTTGCTCAAACAGTAAAACATCAGGCAAACACCACGATGGAGGTGTTTGAATAGTAAGGGGGTCATAGGAGGGAGGGGGAAAGGGGGGATCTCCGTGGTGAAGTGGTCAAGCCACCTGCCACCCGCTCCGAAGATTGTGGGTTTAATTCAGGGCTATGTTAGTTAGTTAGTCGACAGATCATCCTCATTGCGCATTGAAACATTCAGTCCATAATTGCTCTGATCCCCTCCTCGGCAAATCCCGCAGCGTGTAGCGGCTAAGGACACCAGTTCTGTGTTGGTTTATTAATCTTCTTTGGTTTCCTGCGTAGTGTTCTTTTTTGCCACCCCTCTATTAACTTTAAAAAAAAATTAGTTGCATGTCCTTCACAGGACGTAGCAGTCAACCCCAGCATTTTCGCTGTTCGTGATTCCTGGGCAAATTTTACTTTCAGTAGTTTGCCATTGCTTTCTGAACGACCGGCACCTATACCTTTCTCGAAAAAAAACCAGCACCACTGTATTTCGAACCCGGGTATACGGGCTCACAAACCGCGTTCGCAAGCCCTTAACCACGGAGAAAGCTGTTGCTTATAATATATTGTTCGCTTCAGGAATGCAATATTCTAGGAGACTCATGGGGGTCGTGGCTGGAGCAACAGAGTTCGTACATTGTGCGACGCCCTGCGGAAAGAGACCGAACCATGTGGGTTAACAAGTGGTGCAATGAAGTCGACCCTCTTGCCTTAAAAAAAAAAACACTTTTAAAACCCCGTTTAAGGGGTCATGTTTTACATGTCTCTGGGGTAGTGAATGGGAAACCTAGACTTCTCGCATACGGACGAAAAACTATGAATACAGGTGTGCACGTTCTGCTGGTTAAAATTCCCGCCTACGGATGAACATTAAAAAGAGTAGGTCGTATTGCTAAACTTTAAAGTTTGAAAACATACCCACAAAAAGAAGAGTTATAGAATGTGTTGAAGTGTTAAAATGTGTGTAAATGAATGTGTTAAAGCGTGAAAGAATGATTTACAACGTTAAAAAATATAGTTGTGTATCCTTTACAGGACGTCGCAGTCAACCTCAGCATTTTATTGGCTGTTTGTAATTTTTTGGCAAGTTCAGAAATTTGCCATTGCTTTTTGAACGACAGGAACACGTGCCATTGTATTAAAACTAACTCAATTTGGTCTGATTTCAAATCGCCCGCAACTGTGTTTGACCGCGGTATGCGGGGTTACGAACTACGTTCATAACCCATTCAACACAGCGCCGACTAACCCACTCATCCATCAAATCATCAGCCATACACCCAACCACCACCCAGCCAATCCACCAACCAACCGGCAACTCCTCAGAAACCCAAGGCTGTGAAAGCAGGATGCTCCAGTCGTGAGAGGGTTCGTTACATTTCTTAACCCATGCCCCGTGCACTAGACATAAACTAGGTGCGACAAACAAATCCCAACACACAGCAGTCCACTACACTGAGTTATCTTCATCGTTTTATTGCAGTTTGTCTTCTCTTCATTTTGTTTATTAACATTTCCGGTATATCCGGATTGTTATAACCACACATGTGGTATTCGAGCACACGTGTGTCCAGTCCACAACAAGGAAACACATGAGTAAATATTCATGTAGACTTTTTAATGTAGTTGTATCACTGTGCTTTTATCTTTTTTTTGTGTGTATGCTGACGAAGACTTTGACCGTGACGTCTATTTTGTTGCTTGTTATGGCGTTCTTGTAAAGTTTGCCGACTTTACTTCTCGTTGTGTTGATAATTCATTCATTTGACTTATTAGTGACGAGCCGCTCGCCGAGTTATTAAGAATGTCGGGTTCTACTTTGGGAGACCCAGGTTCGAATCCTCAGTAAGGGTGTGGATTTTTTTCTATCGGGGGCAAAAAGAAAACCTGCACAGTTCGCTGCGACTGCATTAACCAGGTAGCCTTAATTCAATTGATGGGAAAGACATTAGATTTATAGAAAACACATATTGTAAACAACAAGCTGCCATAAGGATTGATAATGAAGTGGGACAATATCAACCTATTAAGAGAGGTGTTAGGCAGGGATGTGTAATGTCTCCAGATCTTCGTTCCCTTTACAGTGAAAATATTTTCAGAAATGTAGTAGATATAAATGGAATCAGCATTGGAGGACGAAACATCAATAACATGAGATATGCAGATGATACAGTATTGATTGCAGACAATGCGCAGGATCTGCAACAATTAGTAGATGCGGTTGTTGTACACAGTGAGCAACTGGGGTTAGAATTAAATTGTAAAAAGACGCAGGTTATGGTCGTCACTAGGAAGAACGAAGTACCACAATGTAATATACAAGTAAATGGGAATATTCTTCAACAAGTGAATCGGTACAATTATCTCGGAACAGTCATAACATCTGATGGGAGATGCCTTGAAGAGATTAGAATAAGAATCGCCATGGCGAAAGTAGCCTTTAGCAAGATGAGAAACATTCTGACCAATAAAAAGATGTGAATTGAAACGAGAAACACAGTGTTGAGGGTATACGTAGAGCCTGTTCTTTTGTATGGATGTGAAACTTGGACAATGAGCAGTCAAGCTGAAAAACATCTGATGGCTACAGAAATGTGGTTTCTGAGGAAAATGCAAAGAATACCATGGACAGACAGAAAAACCAATGATCAAGTACTACAGGAGAAAAATTTAAATCGTAAATTGATTAGAGAAATTAGACGTAGAAAGTCAAAATTGTTTGGACAATTTATGAGAAGAAATGGATTGGAGAACTCAGTGACAACTGGCAAGATCGAAGGGAACAGACCAAGAGGAAGACACAGAGGAAAATACCTGAATGGCTTGGACGAGACAGGAACACTTAGCTGATCCACGACTCTGGTGATGGAGTGAAATAGCGAGTCATGACTGACCACGCTTTCCGGCATGGCACATGATTGATTGATTGACTTAATTCAATTCCTCAGGTTCAAGACCCCCTTGTCCTATACCGCAAGGTACTATAAGCAGTTTCAAAAAGTTTTACATATCCTTTACATGACATCGCTGTCAACATCAGCATCTTTCAACTGATTGTTGATTTCTTGGCAAAATTACGCTCAGTGGTTTACCATTGCTTTCTGAGCGACCGGCTCCATACTTTCATAAGTCACTGGCGCGACTCGAACCGCTTCCAATTCTCGTGCGCTCACGTCAACCACGATAGTATTCGCGGTTACGGAGAAAGCTGCTAACCCCTCGACCAGTGAGACAGGCCAATAAGCATTAGATGACATATAAACCGATTTATTGAGAAGTCAGTACACTAACTGAGTTTTTCCACGGATGCAGAAAGTTTGTTGAATAGCAGGAATAAAAGACATTCGAACATCAAATTGACGACTTAGTTCCCTGACGTAATCTGTCATGTTACCGATGCTAAATCGATGACGGCATCGGTCTCTCTGACATGACAGAGGCGGAACTAAACTCTCATAAATGATGTCCAGAACTTCCACCCGTCGATCGGATTTATTACAGAAATTTTTATAACTTCGGTCAATTTCCTAGATCATCATCATCATCAAGTGCCCTGCCGGCTGGCGTAGGCGTTCATGGCTCTCTACAGATCTCGCTCTTTGGTGTTCTGGACTAATTCTGCTGATGATATTCCTCCATGTCCATTTCCGCATGGCCGAATGGATAAGAACACATGTTCTTAAACATTCGTTCTACTGATGCCGAGATAAGCGGTCCAACCCCTACACTGGGCAGCTGGACTAAAATGTTGACCTGTCGTCCTTGACTTTGGGACGTTAATTACAATACCTCTGAAGTCGGAGTGGGTTCTCCTGATGGCGAGGGACATCGTTAATAGGGAAAGCTAACCCACACGCAAAATTCAGTCCATCACTACTGTAAATGGTGTTTATGGACTACGCTTGAGTTCAAAGTGAGCGAGTACCCAAAACAATATAATTCCCTCCATCCTACCGTTTCAATCCATTGAGCATCATTTCTCTTAGATATCAACATTAATATAAATCAGAAAGGTCTCACGACCTCCACATACTATAAACCTACTGATGCTCACGGTTTTCTCTTATATAGTTAGAGAAATTAGACGTAGACAGTCAAAATCTTTTGGACATGTTATGAGAAGAAATGGATTGGAGAACTTGGTGACAACTGGCAAGATTGAAGGAAACAGACCAAGAGGCAGACCGAGAGGAAAAT
Source organism: Cepaea nemoralis (assembly GCA_014155875.1). Lineage (NCBI taxonomy): Eukaryota > Metazoa > Mollusca > Gastropoda > Stylommatophora > Helicidae > Cepaea > Cepaea nemoralis. The sequence continues at coordinate 139,576 of JACEFZ010027482.1, forward strand.
ACCTGGATGGCTTGGCCACATGGCATGGACGAGACAGGAACACTGAGCTGATCCACTACAATGGTGATCGAGTGAAATGGCGAGTCATGACCGCCCACGCTTTCCGGCATGGCACATGATTGATTGATTGATTGAGTTCATCCCACCCTAAAAGTTGCAAAGATGCAAACCCATATTCCCAACTACTTCGTCTTCGTCGTATCTGACAAGATGGGGCTGAGTGGTCTCGAGGTATGGTGTCCGCCAGTAATAAAATTTCCCATGGTCTCTGGGTGGTGAGATCGGACGCCCGTGTGTATTGTTGCGCACGTAAAAAATCCCTTGGTAGTTGGAAATCGAAAAAGAGTAGCCTAACGGCGCTGCGCGGGCAAAATTTCGAGTTAAAAATCTACCCAAAGTATTTCAGGATCCTCGCCGATGCAACGGAGTTCGTGCATTGAGCTGAGTTTCTCCAGACTCAGGTTTGAGTTAGGAGGAAAACGGAGCACTTATGGGTTAAACCGTGTGCTGTGATGTTGATCCAACGACTAAACTAAACTAAACTATCTGACAGGATGATAATGACTTCCTAGAGATCCCATGAAATGCTAGACATTTTCCGTAGACGGTCGTACCCAGAGCAAATTCTGTCTACAGCTTTTTATCGTAAAACACAAGTCTCGCGAGAAATGTCTTTTGCCAAGAAAACGCGACCTCGAAATAATGAACCTAAACTTATCCTGACCTTTCATCCACATGCCCAGGCCATCAAGCATATTTCTCTCCGTTACTGGTCAATCCGCCGGACTCCCTGGCCTAGGTGTTAACGACTTTCTCCACAATCCCGTATATTCACGTGGGTGAGGCAGCTGCGCAAGATTCGGTAGCGGATCGCGTCGCTTGTTTACTTACGGGGGTATGTGAGCCGGTTGCTCAGAAAGCAATGGCAAACTACTGAGCGTAATCTTGCCAAGATATCAATAGCAGCTGAAAAATGCTGGTGTTGACTGCAATGTCCTTTAACGAATATGCGAGGGGGCGGGGGGGGGGGGGGGGGAAACTCGTCAATCCTGAGATCAAATCCTACCACTCTTGCGGTGTTTTCTAACGGCCCTATTGTAATTTTCTGCCAAAACAAAAATCTCATTGATCACATTGTTCATAGTCGCCTTCCCACAGATATTTCATCTGTGGGTACATCTAAATGTCACCGGAAGACACGCTTGACACGCCCACACGTTATTCAGACACCGGTGATTACATTCCCCCTAGACACCTTTTGATTGAAAGATTCATTTACGTGCATATCTCGCAACCTAATATATGTTATTATCTCCAACCGATGTGACATGAAGTATACTGGACAGACTGCAGGCGCCTGCCGATCGCTTTAGGGAACACCTTAGATATATTATTTAAAACTCTGTCAAATGTATCCCTAACCATTTTAATTCTGCTGAATACAATGTAGTCGGCGATGTATGGGTCACTGCATTGAAGCCATGCTTCTCTAACAACTGTAGTAGGCGTAACATTGACAGCCAGTTAATAAACTCTCTGGAATGCATACATCCAGCGGGAATCAATACTGTAGTGGATTCAACTGTATAACTCTGCTGACTTCCCTCTATATAGTCATATCTGACAGTTTGCACACCTTTGGCCACACATTTCTTATATGGCACTTTTACAGCTGAATTGGACTCAAACCTTGAGCACCATTCAAAACCGAACTGAACCCAACTGTCGCGCCTTCTTGACAACGAAAGAGTTGTGTTTTAATATTATTTTATAATTCTATGTCCTTTCTTTACCGTCCCTGATGAAGATATATATAATCGAAACGTCGTTTGTTGGTCCTAGAATACTTATTTTTATGTTATTATTTTATTATAATATATGCTAGAATACTTATTTTTATGTTATTATTTTATTATAATATATGTTTTTAATTGTCTCTTGTTTTGGGGAATTTTCACTCTGTGATTTATGATCACCTTTATGGAACCTGTTGTAAGGTATTTCCCATCTTTTCGCAGGCGCTACTTATACTTAACTTTTTGTATTTCATATAGCCTTTAATATGAAATGAAGCAACATGGTTGATTAGTTACGTTTAATGTTCTCACTAGTGCCTTTCAAATGTGTCGACAAGGAAACAACCAGAAGACAACGGAAAACTTGAATGTTTACAGTACAAACAGCGGAGGTGACTCCACACTTTGTGCCTAACAAAAACATCTCTGTCTGCTATTGACAGGGATCACGCTGTGATTGTTTCGGCTAAACACACGTAACAACACGTCGTGTGCCCATTTAAGTTCATGCTGTCCTCTGTGTTGACACGGAGTTTGGCGAAAGCAGAAGTTGCATGCCGGGACGCAACACTAATTTCAATACAAGAAATACCGCTGAATTCTATAAGATTCATCATCATCATTTTCCACTTTGGCCGTCACGCCGTGTGGGGAGGAATAGTTCACGTTCCAGTGACCGATGGGTAGCACTGGATAGTACCACTTCGCGCGACTGTAAAATGATCCAGAATGTCGTCAATCCATTTTCTTCTCGGGTGCCCTCTTGCTCCCGTATCAGATCTTTTTTAATGTAGGACCAGAGAGTGTAGTTGATAGTGTTGCATTCTAACGAGATGGCCAAACCATTTGATCTTCTACCTTTCAATAAATGTGGCACAAGGTGTTGATTCCACAGCCTGTCTGATAACATTATTTCTTACTCGGTCTCGGATTGTTAAGCATCTCATCTCGCAGGTATTGATTTTGCGTAAGTATAAATTGGATAATGTCCAGTGTTGACATTTGTAGCATAAGGGTTGGTGGGAATATGGAATTTATTATCTGTCATTTTGCAGACATGTGAATGTTTCAGTGTGGGTGACTTTTGTGTCGGTCAGATCCTCTGGCCACTTCCAATGTCTCCAGGTGG